>UELU01010464.1:0-15383 GCA_900490025.1 Megastigmus dorsalis
GATAATGGTGCGGCTATGAAATATTTTGACAGTGCATCTTGCATTGTCAGTATCCATATGTTGCCGTTTTTTGTTGGTTTTAAGGGCCCGTAAAAATCCAAAAATACTTTATCAAAAGGTTTAGATGTTGTATCCGTGATTACCATTGGTAGTCTTGTTTTAACGCAGATCAACTTTTTTGTTTGGCATTCTTCACATCTATTTATGTAAGCCTGTACGTCTGCTTTCATGTTTCGCCAGTAATAATCTGCTGCTAATTTATCGTATGTTTTCGTGATGCCCTTATGTCCTCCTATAGAAGACCTATGATATTCTTGTATTATTTTATAACGTTCTTCTGTCGATGGTACGGGTAAATTGTTCTTGCAAAATTTAACTTTTAATTTTGTTCCGGCAAGCATATGATTCAATTGCTCGATAATATAAGCCCATTATATTTGGCTTAAACCTTCGGTATCTTGTACTATACAAAAAGATGTGATGGAATGCTGTAATACAATCTTCTTTAGGCAACGTAAGCACTTCATTATATCGGACTGAAGGGCCTTGTCGTCTATAAAACGTTTAACTATTAGTCCAAAATGTTTAAATTTCTTACATTTTGATGTAAATATTTCTCCTATCGTGAAATCTTGTGACTGCATATCATCGATATCTATATATCGACGTTCGATGAGTGCCTCTATTGTTTCTGTATCACGATAACCCTCTGTTGGTAAAAAATATACTATATTATCTGGAATTTTGAAAGGATGGCCTCTTATAATTTCTACGGTTGTGAAACTCGGTAAATCGTCAAGCGCTGGCGTGTCGTGTTCGGTATCGCTTGTGCTGCTTTCCGAGGTCGTTGACTCTTCTTGTTGACTCGCTATTGCTTGCGTCGGCGTTTTTGTTTCAGTGGTAGTGTTCTTATGTTTGTCCTTGTCAGGTGTCCTTGCCTCTTCTTGCGTCTCATGTGCTATGGAGTTCGAGTCCGATGCCCCAGAGCAATCGGTTTTAAAGGTCTTATCTATCTGCTTTAAAGAGTGGTGAACTGATGACGACAAATCCTAGTCCATATTGTAGTCGGTGTCTCGTATATCTGATACTTGCTGTGCGCTAATTATTTTGCGATTTTGAGCATCTATTTTTTCTGCTTCTTGTTGTGTAATCCGCCCTACTTCAGATGTATTTTCTATTATCCAAATTGGTGTATAATGTAGGTTGAGCAAATATAAATGTATGAAAGGAGATCTTTCTTCGTAAATGATATGACAGTATTGTATCTTTCCATCCGCTATTTCGTAATGTACGCATATATTAACTTGGTATTTTTGCGAGAATATGTATATACAGTCGGCATTACCAAATTCCTTATCGCGAGATAAGATGTATCCCGCTTCTATAGGATCTCCGCATGAATGTAAAGATGGGTGTTCTAATAATACTTTTCGTAGCTCTTCACAAGAAATTTGTAATTTACAAAGTTTCCTGAGAGAGTCAAAAAGACAATTTCCATCAGTTAATGTATCTAAATCAACTACTTTCTGTAAATTTGGTTCAGCACAATATATGCCGGGTTTATAAATTGCATATCTTCTAATCTCATCATTTTCTATTGGAGCTTCCTCTGTGTCTTTACTTTTTCTTATTTCTGGAATGCTTCTCATAGATTTGTCTGAACTGGAGCTCTCGTTCGCTGTGTGAGCTATCTTATAGTACTCATGTTCGAATTCGTACCCTGTTATGTTTCTTTTACTAGATGTTTCTCCATCGTTTTTTATATCTTTTTCGAGCTGTTTGTTTCTATCCGGTTTCGTAGGTTTTATACTGTTTCCTTTGTCATATTTATTTTGGTTTCCAAAATTCGTTGATTCCTCTATATATATATATATTAAGACCGGCTTTTCTTTGTGCATCTTTTTCCTCGACATCTACTACGAATCTAGCTTTCATCAAATCTGTACCAATTCCTAGCCTATTTTTCAATTGACTGAAGGATGAAGCCAATTTCTCTATAATAGGCGATTTTGTGCCCGCAGGGGGTGATGAATCATGATTTGTTGTAATCTCTTTTTCTTTTGATACATCTAAGGGGTTGGAGGGCTGGGACAAAATTGCGGTACCGGACGTGTTAGACTTTGTCTTCTAGGATGTATTCTTTTTATATCGTCTGGTTTTTCTATAGCGGTTTTAGTTGAAGTGTCATTATTTTTAGACGCTCTCTTGCTATCTGCCTCTGGAGTGCTGGTTGCTTGTGGGCCTGTTCGTTGACAGAACATATCGAAACTCGAATCCAATGATGACGAAGTGTCTTTTAATTTTAGATAATCAGGAATATCTTTTAATTTTTCCAATTCAGTAATTCTTTTCTTATACTTTCTGCGTGGTTTATTTAACTTTGGATCTTGTTTTACTATCTCTGCTTCATCGTCTCCATGCGAGCTCTCTGTGTCGCTATCCAGACGTGCTTTTTTGTCAATTTTTGTGACATCTGCAGAGTTTGCTTGATTCTCCGGTTTTTGTTTACGCAGAGTGATGTTCTTTGGTATAGGGGTTTGTATTGCAACCTTTTTAGGTTTTCTAGGAGGTCTTTTCCTTTTGCATTTTAAAATGGTGGATTCTAAATATTTTGCATCTTCCTGTTCTTGTTTATCCGCCAATATGTGTATTTCTGCGCGAGTGTGCTCCGGGTTTTCTTCTCCTTCTTGCAGTATCGGGTTTCGCGATAATGCATCTGCGTTAGAATTTTTCTTACCTAGCCGGTATACAATGTCGAAGAAAAATCCTTCCAATTTGGATTTCAATCGTGTTCCTCTCAGTTCTGGACGTTTTGTGTCGTGTAACCACTTCAATGGTTGATGGTCTGTTACTAAGGTGAATTTTCTGCCATATAGATATGGTCTGAACTGTTCTTTTGCAAATACGACTGCTAGTAATTCACGTTCATAAGTGGAGTATCGTAACTCTCCAGCTCTTAGTGGTCTAGAGGCATATGCACATGGTAGATCTTTTCCTAGAGTGCCTTGGCTTAATATTGCGCCTAAAGCATAATCTGAAGCGTCTGTCGTGACTATAAATGATTCGCTGAAATTCGGGGATTACAAAACTGGCTCAGCACAAAGCGCGTCGAGTAAAATTTCGAATGCGCGCTGTTGTTCGTTTCCCCATTCAAACTCTTGATTTTTCCTTAACAGTTTTGTCAGTGGGAGAGCTGTTTTTGCGAAACCTTCGATGAATCTCCTATAATATCCCGCTAAGCCTAAGAACTATTTAACTTTCTTAGGGTTTGTTGGTACTGGATACTTTTTTAGAGTATCGAGTTTCGTTGAGCCGGGTTCTAATTGACCTTTTCCTACTATATGCCCTAAATAAGTGGCTTCTTTTCGTAAGAAATTGCATTGTTGCGGTTCTAAGGTGAGATTCGGTTTTCCCAGTCTTTTCATCAGACGATCAAATTTCTTTTCGTGTTCTTGCAATGTTTTAGCAAAGATGATTATATCGTCTAGATACACGAACAGTTCTATGCCTTGGAGTCCTGCTAGAACTAGATCCATCATGCGCTGGAAGGATGCTGGACCATTTTTAAGTCCCACTGCCATACGTGAATACTGATAATGGCCGTATGGTGTCGAAAACGCTGTTTTATGCGCATCTTCAGGATCCATTGGTATTTGATGAAATCCTGACTTAAGGTCAAACGTTGATATATACTGCGTTTGGCCTAACTGATCTAAAATATCAGTGATAATAGGCAGTGGATATGCATCGCCTATTGTTTTATCATTGAGAGATCTAAAGTCAATGACTAGACGCCACTTTTGCTTTCCACTATCATCCGTGCCCTTTTCCTTGACGGCGAACAGTGGTGAGCAATAGGGAGATGTAGATGGTGTTATAATCCCTGCGTCTACTTGTTCTTGCACATGTTTTTGGATTACTCCCTTAACGGCTGGCGGATGTCGGAACTGCTTAGTTCGTATGGGTAAGTCATCATTGGTCGGAATCTTATGGCTAACTCTGTAGTAGCTCTTAGGCGCTCTCCAGGCAAATGGAATAAATTCCCCCATTTTTCAACAAGATTCTTGACCTGATCTTTTTCCTCGGAACTTAAGCAATCGGTGTCCATAAGTTTGAAAACTTCTTCTGCTCTATTAATTGCAACTGTGGCAGCTTCCTTGAATATGCTTGCGAAACCGATGTTCTCCTTGTGCAAAGGTCGTTCATCCTCTTATTGAATGTCCGTTTTTTCTTATGCTATTTCGCAAGTTTTCAATTCCACTAAAGGTGCCTCTATAGTGATTGGTTCGCTTATCTTTATACACATTATATCAGCTTTTCCGTGGATGTTCTTGACTACAGCATTTCCTATTAAAATATCTGGATTTATGTCAAGTAAGGGTACAAATCCTTCACCTGTATTGCGATTTTTCACGCGAGCGTAAATCACTCGGCGACATCGAGGCGGAATTACAAAAGATTCCGTTGTTTTAAATGGCATTTTTATTCCATTGCTAAAATTCAGACATTGATTTGTAAGGCTTATATCTCCCCCATTTTCCAAAACAGTTTGCCATCCTAAGAGGCCATCGGTATCGATCGGAAAATTGTCGGGAACGAGGTGAAGATCGCATTTCATCCCTTCTATAAACGTTGAAATCTTGCCTATAGTGTATGCTGTCCCTGACGTCACACCATTTATTTTATAAATCACTTTGTTATCTATTCTAACATTATTTTTGACGTTTGCTGTTTTTAAGAGGCTTATATCTGCCCCTGAATCAGCGTAAAAGGTCGCGCTTTGATTTGAAAAATCTGTACCTTTGATGGACACTATGGGTGACAATTTACCGCATATAGCTATCCTTATCGTGACATCTTTCACGACTGATTCATTTGCTTTAGACTCTTTGTTATCTATTCGTTCGATGGGCTCAACTGCCTCTGTGCATGTCGAGCCCCTTGGGAGTTTAAATTTTCTCCTTGTTCGGGGTGTTGAGTTACACTTCTATATCCATGTTCTTTTGACGATGAGCGTTTACACGTGTAGCCTCGGCCTTGCTGATGCCGATTATTCTAGCGTTGATGTGGGCCGACTCGCGGTGTGTAATTTGACACTCCCCGGTCATGACCTGGCTGCCCGCGCTATCTCTGCGCGTGACCTACATTCGTTTCTGTTGCGTTAGCGTTATTGTCCCGGGCTGGCGGTGGCACCATTTGTATGCGCTTATTTTTGAGTGCATTTATTAAACGGAAGCACTTGCTAAATTCATGGCCTGGTTTGCTACAGAATTCGCAGTTTCCTTCGTATTTCTTCTTTCTGCAGTCTTTTTCTAGGTTTTCCCATGACAATAATTGCAAGTTTCGACAGCTGGAGCTATTCTTATTGCAGCATTTTGGGTGTATGGAATATCCTTATGCTCCTGCATTTGGTCTACAAATCGATCTTCCTCATATTCTGTATAATAATTGTCTTCCTCTATTGCACTTGGATCATAGTATGGCTGCTGTTCTTGTATTTGATTTGATGCAGTCCTAAAACAATTTATAGCTCTTGGCTGTTGAAACTGTTGTTGGGGGAGCGCAAGTCTTGCGTATCTAGTAAATTTTGGTTTTAGCGTTTTTGATAGCGTGGTTGCTTTTGCTACCGCATCAGCTAAATTTTTTGGTTTCTCATTTTGTACGCGATATTCCAGGGGATCGTTGAGCCCTGCTAGATCTTGGAGCAGATTTTCAATCGAGCTATTATCTATAGCCCTAACATCATATGCCTCTTGTGCCTTACCTTTTAACTTTCGGGCAATACAATGTACGATCTAATTTTCTTCTATATTTCTATACCTATTCGAAAAATCTCTACAGATAGATACCAATTGAGCTAATCCGTCTGGGCCTACCCTGTATTCCGGAATGAAATTTGCCGCTTGATGAAATGTTAACGTGTTATTCGCAGGGGCTGAATTATATCGTACGGGCATCCGAGAGGGTCTCCGATCTAAACTAGGCGTGTTAGAGAATACTTCAACTGAGGGCTCTTGGTGAAAGGCCTCAGCATGTGTTGGTCGAGCGGTACCTAAGTTTTGTGTATTCTGTAACGGGTCCAGTCTGTATGAGTCGTCCCTAATCGTCCTGCCTGTAGTCGTATTCGGTGGAGATACGACTGTCCAATGGCTTCCGGGTGGAGGCTCTGGTATCGTGTCTAATCCGGGTCTAAGGGTTATAATATAGGGTTCTCCCGCTTCTGTCTTTATCTCGCCTACTGGAGATTCGGCTCTAAATGTCATATGTGTCGGATCTGTGAGTCTGCTGTCCGTCACGTCGTAGGGGCTAGAGAAATCTGCGTTCTCTGTTATTGTGTTTCTGTGAGATGCCATGTCTTTCTTTGACTGACGCGCGAAATGCGAAAAAATGCTGCGTTTCGAAATAATTTTGAAAGCAGTGGTTATCGCATGTTAATGCGATAATACAATAATACTTTGCTGATTTCAACACCTTCTTAACGTCAAATGTTGACTCAAGCGTTTTGAGTTACGCGAGTATTTTATTAATGTCAATAAGTATTGAATAATCCCAAAATATCTAGCAATACTCGGTATAGATTTAGATCTATAGTTTCTGCGCAAGTTTGAAATTGCTTAATAAATCTTTTAATTAAAAATTTGATAAATGAATTTATTTAATAATAAATATAAATAAGGGAGACAAAATCCTTATTTATTCTTTATAGATTTAAATCTATAATTATTTTTAACGTCAATATTTATGACGGAGTCGCGAGTTTCAATTGAGTTACCTTTCCGTTCGCGAAAATGTACCCACGGTAAAAGGGACTAAATAATATTATATATAGTGATAAAATATAGTTCATTTACCTTAATTGGACCAAGACGATCAGCAACCAGAATTCGGCGATCCTTGACATCCTCTCAGATAATTGGTCCTTGGACTGAATGGTCTTCCTTCAGTGAATAATTACCGCGATACGCGAACGCGAATTCTAACCTTGGCGCTCACTGGCGATAATCCCACACTTAGCACCAAATTTCTTATGTTACGTCCGGAAGGGACGTAAAATAATCGAATATTAATATTATAATATAGTGGTTCGGGTATCGTCTCAATTGGATAACTTTAGTATCCAATTGTTTAGCGTGAGGTTGGGTTAGAATTTATATGTCGGAGACTCTTATACAGTTTAAACGTTGATCGTTTATTAAAGTGTATACCCGAGAGAGATCGTTTACTTTACGTGTCTCTCTACTCGAGGGACTCTGACTATGATCGGCTCAATCGGCTCGATCTGTCTCTAATTGAAACTCAAAAATGGACTGCCTAATTTGTCTCTCTGGATCAGGCAGGGTACCTCGGTTCCTGCCGCAAACCGAGAGAGGTGGTAAAGATAAGTGGGTCAGGAATCCGAAGAGTAATGGCAGATCAGCGCGTGAAGTAATCAGCTGCGCTTAGTAGCTGAGCTGAATGCCTGACGCGCGAAAAATATGGTATTTAGGTGTGTGTGGACGACCTTTGAAGAAAGCGATCTCTGTGCTTTTGCGTATAGCCAGAGTTAAAGAGATGTTTCGACAGAGGTCGGTATGTGAGAATGAAATGTAGAAATGAATATAAGTTTCGGGACGTAACACGCCCGAGGCCGCGGTAACGGTGACATCACCGGAAAATACAAATGTAAATAGACACAATGATTGACCGAGTTTTCGCGCAACTAAGTCCCTGATTAAATCATAACATTGAAAAAAAATTTATTTGTGTCTGTCTAAATAATTTGATTCCCTAATCGAAAGATGATATGAATGTTTTGACTGTGTGAGTGCGTTTGGTTTTACATTGTTCTTACGAGTCTCTATCTTTTACAATATTGAAAATGAATAGTACAGTATAATATAATAATGCACAATAAATACATGATATGTAATATGTTGTGATACAATAGATAGGTAATATACGAAGATAAGATTGAATACGACGAACAATTTTTAAAATATTAAGCGAGAAAAAAGAATCTATATTGATGAGGTAGCGATGCGAGGATCATCATGATTTCGGATGGCACACCCTGATGATGGTGGGGTTGTTAATGTCAGTTGCAAGGAAATGGTATTTTGGGCGTGTCCTTGTTGTTGACTCTCTGATGTAATTGGATGTTGATTTTTATTCTGTGTTGGTCTTAATTTTTTATCTCTACCTGAAAACATTCTATAAATAATTAATAAAAGGGGCCCCCCAAGAAAGGTAACTTTAAGTTTGTAACTTTATTACTTTTTTTTAAATAATGAGATTGACGATTCCAATGATTTCTTTATAGCATTTAATATTTAGTGTTTCGTCGTGGACGATCTATCACCATACCATCTTGGGTATGCGTGATTATTTTATTTTTTCTATTTAATTTTGATTTTTTAGAACCGAATTTAACGCGTTGATTTTATTTTTCTTTATTTATTGATGATGTTAATTTCTTTTGAGCTATGAAAGAAAATACACTAATTTTGGATGAACGTTTGCCGCACGCACGCACAACACAATAAACCGTAAAGGCTTATGCGTCTATAAAACGTTCTAAGCCGTTGAGGCTGTGGATGAACGTTTGCCTCACGTACGCAGAACACAATAAACCGTAGAGGCTTATGCGTCTGTAAAACGCTTCCGCACGCAGGATTCCTCGTGGTCGCGACGCGCTAACAAAGATGGCTACTCGAGCGGGAAGATGAAACTTCCAAGTCGTTTGGGTTGCGCAGTACGTTGCTCGTGCGTCTTTCTGCCTAATCCGGGACACTAATTGAGAACTTTCTACACTTTGCGCAGTACGTTGGTCGTGCGTCTTTCTGCCTAGCAGGGAGGGAATAATACGGAGCCTGAAAATACGCGTGCTTGCTTCGTGACGGACTGCCGAGAACTGAACGCCTACAAGAACGCTCGCCGGAACCGGCACTCGCATGTGCTGCCGTCGCGGCCTCGCGGTGTCGGGCCCGTCCAAGGCGCGGTAATGCTAAAGCTGGCTCGCGCGGTGTTGCCGGCTGTCGCGCGCGACATTCACACACTCACACACACGGACGACGCTGCCAGTTACGACGGAACATTTAGCTCATTAAAATGCCGTACTTAATAAGATCTGATGATTTTGCCTGTCATTCACTGTTCCATTCGACGAGTTAGATATCGTTTTATCAGAGAATCACCCCAAATCAATACATTATTTGAAATGGAATTTAAGGGCACAGTGTATGACCTGAAAGTACTGCTACGTAGGTATAACTGCTAACGGCAACTATTTAACTCATGGAAATGCCGTACTTATAAAGATCTGATGATTTTGCCTGTCGCTCACTGTTCCATTCGATGCGTTAGTACTATCGTACCACAGAGTGTGCCTAAATCCAAGCATTATTTAAAATTAAATTAAAGGCACACTCTATGACTCTGGATAGCTATTTAGCTCATTAAAATGCCGTACTTAATAAGATCTGATGATTTTGCATTGAATGATGATTGAAAATCATATTTAAGGCAGGTTTGCGGTGGATTAGCCCTATTTATTCAATAATTTTTATTTCATACAAAAAATAATCTTTATTGCTCAAACTTTTTACATATTAAAATATACATTTTGAAGATATAAAAATTTTTTTTTTTTTTTTACGGATTTTTCTTGACAAAATGGCCACCTCAAAATTTTTATTTTGTTTGACTGTCGACATGATATCTCACCAACGGATCATTTGAAATCAAAAAACTAAATAGATTCTTAAAACTTATAGTTGTGGCTATTGCATAGTCTAGGATATTTCATTTTTACCGAAAAAAAAACAAAATGGCGGACTTTTGAATTTTTAGCTCTTTTTTTGCAACATAAATTGTTTATAACTTTTAGAAAAATTTATTGATCGTTATAATCCTAGATCATACAAAAAGAACATATATCAAGAGTAAGCTGTTCAAATTTAAACTGAATCGGTGCAGTAATTTTTTTTAAATCGTGTCGATAGGGTTGGGTTGAAAAGCGTTGTTTCGAGAAAAACGCGTTCAAAGTTTTTTGCTTATGAAAATTTGAGAAAAAAAGTGTCTTACACTCAATCAGCGATGCCAGCTCCATATATAACTCCTTCAGCTTCCTCGTACGCATCATTTTTCAAAAATGATTTTTCCAAAAAAATCCACCGCAAACTTGCCTTAAAGGAAGTGATATATCGAAGTAGTCAGTATCATTAGTTAACTGCTGTGTTTCCTCAATATCAAACCGCCCGGCATTTTAATCATTAAACTTTGACTAGGATTATGTGAAATCCATCTTTTCATAAGGCTGGTTAAGCCAGTATTTTTACATCTATCAATCTCTATAGCATTCAGCTCATATCTTATTTCCTCAAATAAATGACATATTGCATTGCTAATTAGTTTGGTGTTTGCTACTGCATTTACATTCGTCTGTACAAGTCTCCCACATACATGTAACGGACTACGTGAGGGTAAAAGACAAATCTTGATGTTGAATAGATATACGTATTTTATTACTATTGTTAAAGTTAGATGATGCGTATGGTTGATGTGTATGCATATCATAATGAGCAATAGATTCATCAAATGTGACAGGAGACTGATTGCTTAGAATGTCTTCCATTTCGTTGATAACAATATACAAAAATACACGTTATTTTGCATCACGAACTCTTAAGCCTAGACTTTTTAGGAATTGAATGTTTCAAGACGTGTTTCGATTGCTCGCTTGCGAGTCGATGCTTTCACTGCTTCTTGACGACTGAATTTTTTCTTTGTTCTTTGACGACTGACTTCTTGGACAACTCGTTGATGACTCAGAGCTGGTCGACATGCTTGGTTATTTAAATACCTTCTTGCGTTGTAAATAATACCCGTTTTAAGATGCCTTTTTAATGTGATTAATGCACTCGATAACGATTGGAAGATAAATGACGTGTGATGGCACTTCAATGATCTTATATCCTGGCGGTACAGCAGGAAAACATTCATGAATTGTGTGTACTTGACGCTCATTTATATAGGCTCCTGTGGTGAGGTTACATTCGACCCTTAGAGAATTTACTTTTAGAATGGTTACAGGCAGATCCGAGTTGTGACGGGTTCTTCCAGTCAGAACACGCTTAGTAACTTACAATGAAAGTACTCCAGATGTCCCCCCGATTTCAGTAATACTGAGATATATAAAAAATAAAAGACACTTTTTTTTATCGGCCGATATGCACTCTAAGGGGGTGGAAACGCAACAAAAGTATATAGGCTTCGATAGTAAGGGTTGCAACCCTTAAATTTGATAGGGGAAGAACTACATTTTCCGACTATTTTCTTCGTCTAGAATTTTACAGAACTGTTACAAAAATATAAAGAATGTTTTTCTAATACACAATGACAAAAGAAAGTTGACGTGTTTCGGTATTTCCGCATAATCTTTTCTTATGGGGGTGAAGTACCCCTAAATCGTACTATAAAGCAATACAGACAAATAATACATTGAATGAACGCCCGATATTGCTAAAATTGTAATGTTATAGAGCATTGAAAAGTAGGAGATAAGTATTTTTTTTATCGGCAGATATGCACTCTAAGGGGGTGAAAACCACCTCCGAAAGTCACCCTCAAATTCACATTTTCTTCTATAGCTTCAGTTCTCTTCACCATTTTTCAATAAAACAAAATGGAAAAGAATCGTCACAAGAAACGCAACAAAAGTATATAGGCTTCGATAGTAAGGGTTGCAACCCTTAAATTTAATAGGCGAAGAACTACATTTTCCGATCATTTTTTTCGTCTAGAATTTTACAGAACTGTTAGAAAAATATAAAGAAATGTTTTTCTAATAGAGGATGAGAAAAGAAACTTGACAAGTTTCGGTATTTCCGCATAACTTTTTATTACGATAGTAGCTACCCTTAAATCGTACTACAAAGCAATACAGACAAATAATGCATTGAATGAACCCCCGATTCTGATAAAATTGTGATGTTATAGAGCATTGAAAAGTAGGAGATAAGTATTTTTTTTATCGGCGGAATGCACTCTAAAGGTGTGAAAACCACCCCCGACAGTACCCTCAAATTCACATTTTTTTTAACGTTACATTTTAAATACTAGTATTTTAGAAATTTTCAATAACTTTTATGAAATTTTACAATTAGTTTTATTCTTTCGTTATATAATGAACAATAATGGAAGTTTTCAAAAAAAGCATAAAGATTTTTTACACCAAGCACAGCGAACTATTGCAATATTATTGCAACTTTCAATCTCGCAATGCATTTTACAAGAATCACCAAAGCTGAAGTCGACAGGGTTCTCAAATTTTCCAGAGTTTACGTCAAGGTAACCACTTTTGTACCAAGAATATTTAATAAGATTTTTATACCTTGGGGATGAAAATTGGTTGTGGACTAGAGATTGCAGTTTAATAATATTATTAGGTTTATGCAATTCTATATCATAATCCATTAAAATTACTTTGTCTGAAAAATATCTAACGTAATGTTTCCAAATGCGAAAGCCAAATACGTCTAAAGGTTGAATGTTTCCGGTAGTTCCTGTAGGAATTTTTTTTATATTTATTTCTTTATTAACAGGTGTAACTTCTTCGACTATTTTAGGGCAATGCCTACTCCGAGAATCTAACAATAATATACTTTTAGAACCAACTTTTGGAAAATATATTTTTTGTAACCAAATTTTAAAAAGATCTGAAATAATTATATTTTTTAATCTTGTTGTATATTGTACAGGTGTCATCGTAAGAAGTTTACTTTCGATGAATAAATATTTATAAATACCTGAAGTCAGTTTTCCAGATTTAGATGCTTCAACATGTACATTTGTAGGTCGAAATAAATTAGATTCAACAATGGGTCCAAACTGGCCACTTTTTTCTTTTAAAACTAAAAAAAGTGGTGAAAGTAATTCTCCATAACCTGATATTAAAGGTTGTATAGTATAGCTATGTGTTGTGGACGAAACTGATTGTACACAACACACTGCACCTGTTTTTCTCCTTCAGTGGCTAATGTTCTACCAGAATGCATTTCTAATTGGAATCCACTTTGATCAGAGTTTTATACATTTTCCATTCCTAGCGCTTGTGTACATTGTTTAACATCGGTTACAAATTCATTAGCATGTTTTTCCAACTCTGCAGTACTTTCTAAAGTTTTTTCTGGTTACGAATTTATTAATTTTTCTTGATATTATTCTGTGTATTTTCTTGAAACGATTGAGCCAGTGCTTTGAAGCTTTAAATCTATTATCTTCAAAACCTATTTGCTTTTGAGCTTGTAAAGCCCATTTACACAAGTCTGAATCATGAACGACCAATCCCGCTTCAATTGCAGCTTTGAAATTTTCCAATGTGAATTGACATATTCTAGAAATTTTCTCTCTATATGTCTGTGACCTTATAGAATTTACTTTTTTAAACATTTTTTGCACTGATTCAAGACTCAAATTGTTTTTCTTTTTACTGCTTCTCCAGTATTCCACTGCTTTTAATTTATAATCGCATGACATATCTTCTTCATCTTTAGTACATTCATTTGTTGGTGAAAAAGGAGGATCTGGAAA
Organism: Megastigmus dorsalis; assembly: GCA_900490025.1. Taxonomy (NCBI): domain Eukaryota; kingdom Metazoa; phylum Arthropoda; class Insecta; order Hymenoptera; family Megastigmidae; genus Megastigmus; species Megastigmus dorsalis. The sequence goes on from UELU01010464.1 coordinate 13,570, forward strand.
ATGATGCAGGATTTCATCTTCAACTGTTTCAGCTTCTATATCTTGATTAAAACCATACATTGCATCTAATAAAATCGTTTCAATTTTATTTGCGACCTCGATTTCTTTAAAATTAATTTGACTTTTCGCAATATTTAAAGATTGAAAAGCCGTAAGAAGAACATTAAACGCATTTATTGTATTTATTTTCATGTTGAATACTATAAAATTAATTAGTTCATTTATAAAAAAATTAAAATTAAAGTCTATTTTTAAATGAAAAATTATAGGTACCCAGCGTATAAATGACTCTTATGGGCTACATATTGCCAAATACAGTTGCAATAAATTGCACATTATAATTTCCACATGTGGTAAAGTATATAAGCAATATTCTGCCGCACAATAATTCAGGTACAGTGTAAAACCAAATCTAAATATTCGAAGTTTAGAAAATTTATGCTTATAATTCTATTATCACAGATTTTACATCCCTTGAAAACAATCAAGACAGGTCGAAAGATGAAAATTAAAAATTAAAAACAATTTCACCATCAAGCTGCCCCCATCGCTATTTTCAACTAGTATTAATTTATATATTCCCAGAAGTTAATACTTTTTAAGAAACAGCCTAACCAAAAGATTGTACAACTCAATGATCTTTTGAACTGTCGAAATATAATTGAAGCTTCGAGTGCTTATAAGGAGCATTATGATATAAATGCACCTATTCGTATAATGAGGAATAAAAAATTTACAAATATTATTTTACCTATATTTTCAAAGAATGGAGAAGGGCTTTTACCACGCTTCAAGATTGCAAGAAGAAATTCGTTATTAGATTATGTGTATTAGGTTAATCCAAAACGAGTTAGTTAACTGCCTTCGACTACTAATAGCTGAAAGGTCAACAGGAAATCCAAGTCATTGTAATGAAATGTATTCTATTATTGAGGAACTACAGGAGTGCGGCCTTATATATTAAAACTTTATAGCATTCGAGTCACTTTCATAATGAGCGTTGATGTGTTCGGATGTAAACTAGGTAGAACCGAAGGTGATCGTGGTCCTCTAGGTGTTGGATTTAGTCTTACCGTAGATGGTTTTTTTGATTTAATAAATAAACGATTATGCCATCTTGCTATTTCTACAGAACCGAGCGATGCTGTTACTTTAGAGGTTCTGCAAAATATTCTTCAAGCGGAAGTGGATTAAATATTTGTTATTATGTCTGAGTTCAAAAATTATTTGCATAACTCAGATTTAAAGCAAGCATTTGAAAAGAAAGTAAGTAAGACGATGAAAAACGTTGAAGAACCAATAACAAATTTTTAATCGTTAGAAAAGATGCTTCAATAAGACAAGACGTGAATCATTCATACGCTAACTATCACTGTCCTAACTTGTAAGAATAATCGAACATCGGAAGTTAGTAGAGGATCTGTACACACCTGCTAGAAGAAACTATCAACGTCGCAGATTAAGTGTTCGAGGTATCGATGTAACTTGGCAAGTTGTTGATAAATCTAGAACACTAAATCCGACATATAACGGTTTCGATATATAAATTTCAGTTTTTGACAATTCTACGGCAACAAAGTTCTCGTGAAAGATTGAGCGACTATGATAATGAGGCTTTGCTCTGAGAGCCTCTGCACCGTAAGTAGTGTATTAACGCTTATGGAGAGATAGGGGTGGGGGAGTGGGGGTAGCCCCGTGGTATTGCACGAGCTGTTTGTGCGTGGTGGGAGGAGTGGGGGTAGCCGCGTAGAGGGGGGTAGGGCCGTGGTATTGCACGACAGGGTTAAGTGGAGTGGGAGGAGTGGGAGTAGGTG
>UELU01010514.1:2048-15393 GCA_900490025.1 Megastigmus dorsalis
GGGGGGGGGGGGGCTGTCCCAGGACTCCTCCTTGGTATCGATAACGCCCGCCCATCAAACCGATTTGAATGACGGTGCGGGCGGGAGCGGCTTCGGTGCACTAGGCGCTCTCTTCACCGTCTCTTGGCTCTCGGCGGTGGCGGAGGCGGTACCTTCTTCGTGGGAGGTGACCGGCAGGGATGCGGGCCAATCCTCCGTCTGCAGCGCCTTGGCGATTATGAGGGCGTCTGGCATCCGGAGTGGCGGCTGTTCGCCGATGGACAGAAGGACCACTGCGGCGATGGGCGCCGGCACTATCTGGCGATACGACGGAGGGACGTCCTCCCGCAATGTCCTCCTCGGCGTGGGCTCAGCGGTGGCCGCCGTCGGTTTTGGAGTCCCTCCCCTTCCGCGCGCAGGATGCGGGTAGTTGGGCCCGCCGCCAACTCTCACACTAGCTTTTCACTGCTAGTCTCCGTGATCACCCGTAGAATCAGGCGCGGCGCTTCATTCCTCTTGACGGCCTGCGCCAACCGGCGCGGGTAGGCCCCAGTGGCCATGGCCTCTTGGACGAGACCCGCCAGCGGACGCTCCAGGACCTGTGGCATCGCCACCGCCGTCACCTGGCTAGAAGTCAATGAGGTGGTCGTCGGCTTCACGGTCACCATGGTGGCCGTTACTGTGGTGGTGCGGTGGTCGTCGGTGTAGTGGTGAATTCGGCCGTCGTCGGCATCTTGGGCGCATCCATCTCTTCCACTGCTTTCTTATGCTCCTTCTCTTCCCCTCCTACTTCCTTCCTATTCGTCTTCTGCCCCTTCTTTACTTTGCTACTTCTTCTTGTCCTCTTCTTCCTACTTTTTACTTCTCTACGTCTTCTTCTGTTCGTTCTACCAGCCTAAATGCCCCTACTACTCTGGCGATTTCTCCTCTACTTGCTCGTCGCTTTCAGCTAAGAAAGAGAAAATCACATCAGTTCGTTGCACTCCGGAGGGTTCTCGCAGGGGTGATTTTGCGGTCAGGGCAAGAGGGGTGGGTCTGGCGCTACCGTTACTCGTGGAGGGATGAATATCTTTAGATCCGTGACGTCGACCTTTGCGCTTCGCTTGTTAGAATCCGTTTCGAGGATGTACACCTTAGGTGACCGCGCCTCTATAATTTTGAAGCAACCGTCATGTTTTGGCGATAACATCGTGGAAAAACGCGGCGTGGCATTCGATAACACGTGCACCCGACGCATCACTAGCTCACCTACCCGAAACGTCACGTCTCGCCTTCTGTTGTTATAATATTTCCCTTGCTGCTCCCTCGCGTCATCGGCGAATTTCGAAACTAAATCGCGCAACGCGTCTAGCCTTCTCATTCGATCCGCCCAGTCCTCTGGATCCATGCGGCTTAGCGTCTCAGCACTCTCTACTTCCTGCCGCAAACTCTTCACCGGACGAGGATGTCTACCGTAGTTTAGGAATGCTGGAGAAACCTTGTTTGTCGCTTGAATCTCTGTGTTCACCGCATGGCGAAACTCGTATACGTGTTGGTCCCAATTTCGGTGGTCTCCTTTGACGAAGGTGGAGATCATTGTCTTCAGGATACGATTGGCACGTTCCACTGGGTTGGCCTGGGGGTGATATGGCGGCGTCGTCACATGCTTTACTCCATACTTTTCGAGCGTCGCCTTCAAGAACTTATTATCAAACTCCTTGCCCTTGTCCGTGAGGAACTAGTCCTGCACTTCCCATCGGAAGAGGATGAGCTCTTCGAGCGATCTTGCTACCGCCTTTCCGTCCACTGTTCGCACCGGATTCACCTTAATCCACTTCTTGAACAGATCCTGAAACACGATCATGAACTTATTTTGTGACTTGCTCGGTGGGAATTCCATGAAGTCCGCCGCTACTACGGTCCAGGGTCGCTCTACGTTCCGTCGCCCTATCAATCCCTGCGGTCCTGTCTGGGATACCTTGTGTTGCTGGCACTCCTGACACTGGCGCACGAAATCGTCCACCGCGTGGTACACTCCTTTTCAGTAGTAGTCCCTGGCGTTGCGGTCGTATGTCTTCTCAATCCCAATGTGGCCGGATGACGCGTCCACATGCGCATCTCGCAACACTCGCTCTCTCTTTTCCGCTGGCACAACTAATTTCAATTCTTCCTCGTTGTTGGTGATCGGGTCCAATAGTGGCTCTCGGCGATAGCAATACAGCATACCGTCTTCCACCTTCCAATTCTGAAATTTCATCGGTGTCGTGATCACATCCTTCACCATGGCGCAATACCATTCATCCGTAACTTCCTCGAACATTTCTACTTCCTCGGTCTCGTACATTCTCGAGAGTGCGTCTGGCACATGGTTTAAGGCGCCCTTGCGATGCTCCATCTCAAAATCCCACTGCTACATCTGCAAGGCCCATCTCGCCAATCTACCCGTCGGATCCTTTAAATTCTTCAACCAACGCAGGGCGCTATGGTCGGTAATCGCCTTGAAATGATATCCTTCGAGGTAGGGGCGTAACTTCTTTAACGCCTAACGTAACCGTCACGATGATGATGTCATCTAGGTAACCGAAGATGTGATGCTCGAATTCTGGACCAAATATGGCATCTACCAGGCGCTGGAAAGTCATTGGCGCATTTGTTAGCCCAAATGGCATCAGGATGAAATGGTAAAGACCTGACCCGAGAATGGCGAACGCGGAGTACTGTTTACTCGCTTCGTCCACTGGCACTTGGTAGTACGCCCACTTCAGGTCCACTTTGGACAAATACCGCGCTTTTTTCAGTTTGTCTAGTATTTTATCCATGCTGGGGATAGGGTAAGCATCCTTCACCGTCACCATGTTTAAGTGGCGATAGTTGATGCAGAATCTCGGATCTCCGTCGGACTTTTTAACTATCATGGGAGTCATTTTAACCGCTTGACCTCTGGATGATTCCCTTGCTCAACATTCTATCGACCTCTTCCTGCGCTATCTGCATCATCCTGGTCGATATTCTCCTCGGACGATGCTTGATCGGCGCTGCTCCTCTCACATCAATGTAATGCTTCGTACATACGTATTAAATTTCCTCCATTTGCCATCCGCTACGTTCCATTCGTTCCATTTCCACCTCGTCTCGAAACCCAAACGTGCGCGAAGTTGGCGCCTAAGACCATCTCGTAGTCCGTGTTTGGCAAAACCTTGAGACTTAGCGCTCCGACCGAAACATCCACGTCCAACATCACGTCCAATTTTCCTGCCGTTCTACTCACTCCCCTCGTCACGTTCTTGACACACAAAACGCTGGCGCGTATTCGATTTATAAATTTTTCCGTTATGGTGGGTCCCACGAACGAGATTATTGACTCTGAGTCGAACAGCGCTTTACTGATGTGCCCTCCCAGCACTACCGAGAGCTAGAATCTCTTCTCTATGACTGTACCGGTCACACCGTCGCTTTCCTCGGGCAATTCCTCATCTCTCCCGCTCGCCGCTAAATCCATTTTCAGCGGTCGCTTGCTCCTTTTCCTTTATAGGTGAGCGCGCTATGTTTGTCCCGAACTCTTTGGCTAGCATCCTCAGTTCCTTATTAAGATCCTCTACGCTTCGCGGCAGTTCTCGCTTTATGGTCCCCGTACTCTTCTCTTGCTGCCGTTCTTGCTCGTTTCTTATTCTCTCGGCAGTCGGCGACGATTCTGGTGCCAGGTTTTTCCCACCCCGCACTGTCGTCTCCTTCGTTTCTGCTCTTCCCGATCCCTCCTCTCGTCTTCTCCTCATTTCTTCTCGATACTCTATATCCTCTCGTTTCTTCTTTGCTTCTTCTCGAACTACCACGTTCTCTGGTTTTTCCTTGCTTCTTCTCGATACGCTAGGTCCTCTTATTTCTTCTTCGCTTTTTCTCCGCTACATCCGCTGATTTCTTCTTTGTTTCTTCTTGGTCTCGCTCTTCGGAGTCGCTCTCAGGCGCTACCCTACTCGCTTTCGTACTAGGCTCGACACCATGATCTTCATGTTTCCCCCCTACTAGAGCCAGGAAATGGGCATCCTTTCCTGCTCTACCCCACAATCCCTCTTCCATAACCCTGATCCTAAGCGCCGGTGTGCTGTTGACCTGCGTCGTTACAGTCTCCGACCACGCCGGATGAGCCATCAGCGACAAGGTTTTTGTCGCGTTAGGCGCTGCATCTTCTCGGTCCTCCACTATCTCATAGGTGATTTCCGGCCGTTTTACGGTCTCGAAGGGCACTATGGACAGATGCTCTCCACCAATCTGAGTTCGTTGCTGGGTTGGCACAGCCGTGTCCCACGATTCGCTTGATCGGATGTCTCTACTTTTCACACGTCATCTAATCGTCTCATGTTCCCTCTTCTCGTTATCTTCTCTCTTCTGGTTTTCTTCTCTCTTCTGCTCATCTTCTCTGGATATGAATGACTGGATTGAGTAAATGTTTCTTTTTAATTTTAAATGTTTTGTAAGATAGATATCGACTGCTATGTAATGTTGTTTATTTGTATATTTAACATAAGACGCTCTGTGATATTACTTTTAGGTTTGAAACATATTTTAAGACTGATTTTAAGACTGATCATGATAGTACGCCTGTGATATCATAAAAAGACTGATTGGAATTTACAAGATTATAAGACTGATGAAGAGTAATGCTGAAATGGTATTATTATAAATATATGTATTTAATATTGTATGATTATATTGGAAAATCATTTTTGTATATTTATACAAATAAAAGAATATCTATCTATCTATCTCTCTTCTGGTTATCTTCTCTCTTCTGGTTGTCTTCTCTCTTCCGCTCATCTTCTCTCTTCTGGTTATCTTCTCTCTTCTTCACGTCCTCGAACTTCTCCTCTTCACGCTTTTTCATGTCTTCGCAACTTTTCTCATCTCTCTGCTTGTTCACATCCTCTCCCCTCCTCCTCCCCTCTTCGCTGGATACGCGCGGGCGGTGCTGCAACTCCTTGATGTACTTGTTACCGTGTAGCAAGTTCAGTACTTCGGCGTTGATCGGTCCTTCTTCTTTTCGACTTCTTCGGTCCCTACGCGTCGAATTAGGGAGCACGGGACCTTATTGTCCCCCCGCTTGCGCGTTTCCCCACTTCTGTCGCAAGTTGGCGCAATCCGGACACGACTTGAACTCCGCGCCCGGTTTCCCGCAAATCCGGCAACACAAACTAGATTGTTGCAGCTTATACGGGCACGATGCAGCTCTGTGTCCGAATCGTCAGCAGTAGTAGTGCGCTCGGTGTCCTGTGCTTCTGCACTGGTAGCAGGCCCCACCAAATCCACGACCGGTTTGCCTATTCGCTTCACCTTCGTCCATCCTATTCATGGGTGTGGTGGGCATTCCACCACTTACGCTACTCGCTCTGGCTTCTTCTTCTTCTTATGCTGTTTCTCGCCTTTCCGCTCGCTTGCGCTGACCATCGCATCGATGAGTGAAGCCGTCTCCACCACCACCTATACCTTCGCTCGCACCGTGGTAGTGGTCGGCCAGGCTACTTCAGGCATGCTCATCCTCTCCCTCGGCAACGGCGCTAGATATTTGTTATCCAAATTGATTTCCCGTTCATGTCGCCTACCGAGTCGCTCCAACGTTGCTAGCGAATGGATCTTCTCGTGACAAATCGTCCTCCGGTACTCGGGCAGTAAATTACTGTACGCCCAGCGCACTTGACGGCGCTGCGATGGCGGATGCCTAAGGTTTCCCACTATGTACTTGAAGCACGAGAGAAAGTTCGAAATCTTCTCGCCTTTGCCATGGGTACGACGCTTCAAATTCTCCTTGATGTCTTCCTCGTGCAACACCTTGGCGAATCGGAGCCTGAAAGCCTGTCGGAAGTCTCTCCACGTCCGAAATGCTCTTTTAGTGGCTCTAAACCATATACTGGCGCTCTTGGAATATATGCACGGCAACGCGTTTAGTAGGTTGCGATCGTACAATCCAGCTCCGCGCCGGCAATCGTGCAGATTGGCCAAGAATTCCTCGGGCGCTTCCGTGTCCTCCCCGGAGAACTTCAGTCGCCATCCCTGCAAGGTCTCCATGCACTTGAGGCTTCGACTCGACTCATCCGATCCACATCGGCGCCCTCGGTGGCGATAATCTGACGCATGGCTTCGGCCGCCGCTTCGACTACTGTGCCACCGATGGCTGTAACGATTCTGTCGCTACTGGTCCCACTCTCATTGCTACTGGAGCTGCTGCTTTGTGACGAGGCACTCGATCTGCTGCTACTGCTACTGCGTCGCCGTCTTCGCCTATTTTTCTCGCCTCTCCTCCGCCGATAGCCTTCGGAGTCCTCTTCCGCCCGATTGGGAGGTTCTCTTGACGGTTGACGCTTGCGATCGCATCTGTCGTTATCTCGATCCTCTTTCCGGTGTTTTCGGCAGTTTGGAGATTGGCGAGGGCTACGTCGCGCTACTTCTATGCTCTCTCCCCCTCTTCGTCGACGATCCTTGACTCTTCTCTCGCGCTCATCCTCGGAGGACTCCGTTTCCTCCGTCTCTCTCTCTGACGCGTCTGCTTTCCGGATTCTGGAAATTTGGTGCTTCCTCAGCCTATACAAATCGTGACGTCTGTATTTTCTCTTCGTTCTCTCCTCCTGGTGTGAGTGGCACCGGCGCTGGGTTCACATTGCGGCAGCAGGAAGCTCTACGGGGTTTTCCACCTGTTGCTAACTGGTCCGCCTCCGAGGGTGCTCGGTGCGCGTAGGTGTACTGCTGTTGAGGGTGAGTGATCGCATCAGCTGCTCGTAGTTCATACGAGTTTACGATGCTCTTCTCGCTTCCTCAGCTTCCACCCGTTCAGCTTCATTTCTGATGTCGCTTTCTCTATCGTCCGATTCCTCTGTTTCGCTCACCTCCACAATTCTCTCCTGGTATGTCGGTAACCGCGCTATCGGCTCTACGGGTCTTGAATCCTGGCGACATGGTGCAGTGACTCTCCTCGCTTTCGGCACGATCGCATGCTGGCTGGAATCAGGTGATTGCCTATCGCTGCCTGGAGCACCCGCCCCGGCAGTTGGATAGGCCCACAACGCTCCTCGGGCCAATGCTGATCGCGAGCTTGGTGCAAATATCACCTGCGTGGACCGGCGCACTGTCATGACGCTGGTGCTCCCCGGCTCCGCTTCCACCACTGGTTTGGAGGTGATCAATTGGATAGCGCTCGAACGCTGGATACTCCCATCCAATCCAGTCGTCGTCGACTCTTGCGGCTGCATCTCGGACGATGTCCCTGGTACCGACTCCTCTTCCCTTGGTTCACCGGCACTATCGGTGGCCGACGCCGAATTTAGTCGCTCTGGCATCGTCTGCAACTGTGAGAGAAGTGGTGGTGGCATCGCCACCGCTTTCTTTGGCTTCCCCACCACAGGTTTCCTTCGCTTCTTTTCGTCATCGGTTATTTGGTCGGACGACGTGCCTCCGAGACCTTCTTCATCTGTCACCGTCTTCTTGGGTTTCCGGCCTCGCTTTTTCGGCGGCGCGGGCTCCACTGGCGGCTCTCCACTTGAGATTTCCATAGCCAGTTCCGCTGTCGTCGCTGGCAACGTTTCTCCCCGCTCGTCCTCCTCTGGTATAACCGCGCGGCGAATATTGGCTCAGATCAATCTATACTTCAGCGTTGGCAAATACCCGTCGTAGTTCAGTCCTTGCTCGTCGAGATTGTTCATGGCCGCCTTCGGATGTAGTTGCATAATCATCTGACTCAACAGCTGCGCCTGCCTATCCGATTTGAGGATGGTGCTCAGGATCATTTTTCTCTGGCCATCCATTGACACTTCCGTCGAATTGCAATTTCAAACGAAGAGACACAAAAAACGCGAGAACCAAAAACAAAGCTAACACGCGTAATTCGGGCTTTCCGAATCCCGAGCTGGTTCCGGAATCGTCAAATGGACAGCGAAGCAGAAAGGTCGCAACTGGCGAAAAAGAACAGGGCCAGGCACGGAAACTAGGGCAAATTTTGGGGGGGGGGAATCTGTCGCCAGCACTGTACCGGACAATAATGTTGAACGTGGCAAAATGAGAAAAAAAACAAATAAATAATTGATAATAATATATAGGGCACTCTGGTGATTACCGTTACTCCTTCAAAGATCTTCCTGAAATGGGAGAAAAAAAACAAAGAATGATCGCTCCTATTCGAATTCGCTAAATATTCAATAAATTTTCCTCTTCTCTACAAATGTCTTGCTTTGTGGCGAATACTGATGGAGAAAATTCCTCTTTGTTTCTCCAATATCATTCTGAAATCAACGAAAATAATTTTAATCAATAAATACTATAATTGATCACACGCTTAACTGCTGGTACAATAACAGAGGAAAAAGACTGGCGCTTCACGAACGACGGCACAAACGGCAGCTCGCGTACTCCAAGCGCTCAAGAGAAACTTGTCACACCATAAATTGTCATATAAATTACAACAATAAATTTCCGGCAGGGCGCAAACGTGGGATAGGGCAGTCACAAATTATATTCAAAATAAAAAGATAATTCTATGGTAGGTGGCAGTGCTCCGGGGCGAGTCGCAATACTCGCCTCACCGGTGTTCGGCTCGCTTTCGAATTTATGTTAGAAATTGTGAGTACGTCGATCGCCCGCTCCGCGCTCTCTCTGTCACTCCTCACACCAATACTCAAAAATCTTCAATCTTCATAGTTGTCCTCAGCTCGTTCCTCCTAACGCTATACGTCTCTTACATTCATACCAACACACACACACACACACACACACACACACACACAAATCCGACGCTTTGCCTCAACAAGACCCCACGTTGGGCGCCATTTGAAATTTCGAAATAAATTCACGTACCGAAACCGCGTAATGAGTTTACTGAAAATCCCTATTTCGATCCCTACAGCTGCTGAAGACGCGCTACTACAATTTGGATTCCACCTGATTTATTTTGGGTATCCGCCAACCGATGATGTCGCTCGCGGACTCGGTGTCGTCGCTCTCTCTCCTCGGCTGCTCTATTGTGACCCTCTCCAGAGGAGATTCCATCGAGGAAGACGCCTCGGGATAGGCGCTCCCGGCGCCGAATTCTTTGAAACTCGCGATAAGCCTACGTGCAATGGCACGGCGCAACTATACGACGCAACATTCGACAACACACCGCGACAAGGGAAACACAAATAAATAAGTTACGAAATACGGCAATAAATGATAAATCTTGACACGGAAATTTATTGGTGTAATTTCCCATCCTTCCGCGCCACAGGCGCTCCATAAATACAAAGAAACGAACGAAATAGGCAGCACAGCACGTTGCTCGCAACTTTCTCTCTCCTCCCCTCGTAAAAGCTCAATACATAAATTAACGACAGATTCTCAGGGGCCCGATTGACGATTCCCGCACTCAAATTAATGTCGCAAATCGACTGTACTAATCAGATCGCTGCTCGACGCAACCTGTCAGGCTCTCCCCCCGCAAACATGGCCGCCTCCGTTCGACCACCGGTGTTCGAACTGTACGCGTGCGCTCCGTCAAGTTCTCGCCACCACTCCCGAGTAGATCACGCCTCACGACAAACGAATATCATTTTCTTTACTCCCTTTTAATTCGCGCGAACCACGTAAATCGTCGACGCGACGAACCCCGACGCACTCACTCGCGAAACCCGTGAACACCCGCATCACCATCTACCTCATGGCGAGAATGAAAGTTGATAGTAGCCGGCAGGCTAGCTCCACTTACGCTCGGAGTCCGTCCTCTCGACAACCCTCGAATTTCTCCTCTCGTTATAATCTCTCGTCCTCTATTTCGCACACGGCGCAACCCTCGCTATCGCCCTCCTAGATTTCGGACACGTAGCGGCGAATGGTAAAATGGCGGATTATATCTACTGCTCGCGAAAACATGTTTATTCGGTATTAAAGCCAGGCAACGAGTGCGAGTTCTTCTCGCTTCGGCTTCCGCCTTCTTTCCCAAATCCGAATTTTAGTGCTATCTCCGTCGCTCTCCTTTCATCCGTATCTTCTGTCTCGTTCCGATTTTGCTGTTGCGTCGATCCATTCGCGCTTCTCGTCGCTGCTCACCATCGATTCGTCATCGATTTTCGGTCCTATTCCTGTCGCTTATTTAAACGCTAATCGTCGATACCTAATCTATTCAGGTCGGCGCTAATTGGTCGCCGACCTAAGCTCCGTCGCCGACACTAAAAAGTAATTATCGTATTCGAAATATATTAATACCGCACCCCAGACTGTATAAGGAAAGTTCCTAGGAGTCTGGCGCTAGGGGTGTTCGCGCGCACGGGTTTGGCGCTCGGCGAGGTAATATGCTGGTCATATACCGTCACGCGTATTACTCGGCGATTGTTGCGTGTGCGCATGTCGGTCGCACCCATCTCTCTCTCTCTTTTCATCTTCTTCGCTGTCTCTGTCGCACTCGTGCTCCGTACGACCGCTCCACCGCGTATTTCGGACTCTTCCGTCGGTGCTCGCACCCTGGCGCATGCATGTGTTGGTGCGTTTTCCCCAGCTTTTGCATAGGGGTCGCGTCGCACCCGCACAGTGTCGACTGCTACGCCCGGTTTAGCTGTTGTCTCGTCGCATCTTCCTCGTCATCGTCGCTGCACCTCATCGTCGTCATCGGCGTATAGCTACGCGACCGTGTAACCGCGGGTGATAGTTCGTGCGGATTGCCGCTCGCTGGCATCATCGTCGTCGTCTCTTCGCCGGTGGAAATATGGCTGCACGGTCGCTGTCGCCTCGAGGTCCACCTCGTGTCGTACCTCGGTCCAGTCGCTCTCCTCAAGAAATAAACAAACGCGATTCCCCCCTCGTTAGTTATAAAGAATAAATTCAACCCCTCGTGGCGGTGGTGGCGAGCATCGTCGTCGCGGACTCGTTGCCCTGGCAGTGCGGGTCTAACCTAAAGACGGCGCCGGAGGAAAATAAATGCGGACGCAGTGCATGCGTTGTTTATTTTGTTTATTTATCTCTTGTGAGGCCATAATCAGCCTCACAACTTTAAACTTTATGTATTTATCAATTTCTTTATAGTTTAAAATGAAGTTTATTAACGATATTAATATAATAACTTATAAACTAAAATTAACAAGGCTTGAATCTTTATTAAGAATTGAGTTTTTTATTCCAATTTATTTACAATATTGATTCATGTGTGATGGTAAAGGCATCACAATTCGCCTTTACCAATGATTTATGCTTTTATTTTAAAGTCGATTATACAAAACGTTCAGGCAAGCATAAATTCGCTGGCTGCAATGATGTATTATATTATACCGTAAGCCAACTCTCAGCTTTTTTTATTGGAAGTATAGGAATTTCCAAGGGAATAATATTGATTGAACTTTTACAAAGTATAAAGTCACAATTTGGTCTATATTTGGCTTACTTAATAATAATATAAATTTGGAATTGCAGAAATATATCAATTTTCCATAATTTGTATGTATATACATACCGTATCGATATCATTTATATTTAAGGATACTATACCCTCTTCTATATTTATCTTTTTTATAGACATACATATATTATTAAATTTATTTTGTACATTAACTCTTTTACCGCCAATTAATTTTTAAACGAGTTATTTGATCGCATGCATTGTTTTGTGGATGACTGATAAAGACAACCATTCTTGATCATTTTCTTGTACAACTGAGTGTGACCTTCTGTAAGATTTAGAAGTGTTGTCCATAATTTTCTTGTCGTATAACTTTTGCCTAAATATCTTTCATCGCCTGTTTTAAGAATCGTTTTTATATTTTTATTCTATATTCCATTCCATATGGAATCTATATGGATTTTATATGGATTGAGTATGGATTCCGGATGGAAATCCGAAAGAAATCCTTATGAAATCCTTATGAAATCTATACGGATTCCATATGGACATTTTCAACCGGGAACAACAGATAGCGAAAACTTTTATTTGCCTCACTTCATTTCCTATTTTACAGGGGAAACCAACGCAGGATAACAAATTAATATTATCCACAAAGGGTTTTAAAAATACCTTCATAAAAGGTTTTTTCTTCCCAAACCATAAACCTATTGTAATAGGATTATTAATTTTTACGTTTGCAGGCACTTCATTCGGTACAATTTGAATGGAACAAACAGAAACCTTAGAACATTTGAAGACAGGTTTTTGACATCGCGTTTATGCTCGTGTCTACGTTTTCTCAATTTGCGATTACTCGTGCCTTTATGTAAATACATTCGCAGTCGCTACAGTTAATCTGTGCCGAAATGTCACAAGCGTATATTCCGAATACACCGCGCGCACTAGTACGCCCATCCGACAGCATATACCGGCGGGTCTCCCACTACCAGAAAAGCATTCCGTAGGATACATATAGACCCGCGAGGATCCGACTGGGGAGCGTTCGAGTAAGCTAGCTTTGACAGTACGCCGACATATAAGGCTTTTATGATCTGGCTCGCTCGACCCCTCCTCGTGAGATAGGTGTTTTCGCCTTGCTCACCTTTTGTAAAAAGACTTGGTGGTTTCGCCATCCTTTTAAAGAGACTGGAAGGAGTTGACCAACAGTCTCCCTCCCTGTGTGGCCGTCGGTAAGTCTACTTGAGACTACCGTACCGTACCGTACCGTTACCTGTCCGCAACGCCACCGCCAGATTTTGCCTCCATTCCATTATTTTACCAGATTCGATTTTCTAGCTTGGGTAAAATAATATTATAGCAATATTGTATTAACATTGTGAAACCTTGAAACAATATTTAAATCGTAATAAATATTTTTGGCATTAAATATTCTGAAAATGGTAAAATAATTTTCCACCAACATTGTCATAATATATCTTCACCTTTTATAAATGTTTAATTCTATGTAGTGTTTATACTTATATTCATTCTAAGTTGGTAAGATAATATTCTTCGAATATAGTAATTATTTTTGTAAATTACTTGGCAATTTTAAATGTATAATACATAAACTTTTCCCAAAACGGTATTCTTAAAATGATAAAACAATATTAGGACAATACTGTAGTAATATTGGCGAACTCATAATCAATATTTAGGCTTTGAAGTATTGTTCTTTCTTTAAAAACATTTCTAAATAGCAATATAATATTGCAGCAATATTGTAAGAATATTGTAAAACCATTCGGCAATAGATACCTCGTGATGAATATTTGTGAAACTGATTAAAAAATAATAATAAAATCGGCCAGCAATATTGTTATAAGATTTTATAACTTTTTGTAAATATTCAGTATATGTATCATTTGTCTAGATAATCCGATAATATTCTTTCAATATTAAGATAATATTCGAGAATCATTCAACAATATTAAATGTATACAGTTTTTTCAAAAACATGATTTCTAAAATGATATAACAATACTAGGGCAATATTGTACCAATATT
>UELU01010636.1:1165-20050 GCA_900490025.1 Megastigmus dorsalis
GCCGTATGGTGGGTTGGAATTTCATTAAAAAAAAATTTGAAACATGGTTTTCGATGTATTTTTTTCCGTAAAACTCGATTCTGAGGTCAAAAAATTAAATTTTTCTTTTTTTTTTAATCTAAGAAAAACCATGAAAAAATCGAAAAAAATGAGGTTTTTCATGGAAAACCCCCAAATATGTAGCTGGACCCTATTTTTTTATTGCAAATTCGGATTCAGCGTCGAAAAATACACAAGAAATCATAGGTCTGGTTAACTGCACAGACCTTTTTATTTGTTTTGTGGGCCTGTGTTATCGAATGCCACAGAAAAACGATTTTTTTCATAATATCCCTATTTTCTCAAAACAAATTTTAATGCCTGAAAATTTAGCAAATTAATGTTAATAATACTTTTAATAAATCGATTTTTTTTCGATTTAATAGATCGATAAAGAGATTGAAAAGTTATAGCCTATGTTTCAAAAAAGAACAAAGCAAGCCTTAAAAACTCTTTCAATAGCATATTGTAAATTTTTTAAATATCAAACTTTACAAAAAAAATTCAAAATTATTTTCTTAAATAAAGCAAAAGAAAATCGATGAATCTTAATAGTAGTTTTCGACGCTGGCGGGTAAGTCGGCTTTTTAGCGTATTGAATAGTCACATGCGCTAAAAATCAACTTACTCACCACTGTTGAACAATATATTTTATACCTGCACGAGAGCCTAAATATCATGTCATAGTTATGATTTTTAGGTTAGAGTGGTATAAATATTATTTTTCAGCCGCCACTCCTCATAAAAACGGTTATATTCAGACTAAAATGAGAAACTGAAACAGTGATGTTATATATACTCGATGTCCGTATGTATATACTCAAATGAATTATACATAACATCGGGGAATGAGGTTGAGCCTAAATGGCCGAAATGCCGCAGTGGCAATTTGACAGTGCTAAATGAATTTTAGCCGATTGTGCAAGTTTGCGCTCGGCTCGCGCGTCGCAATAATTGAATGACTCCATAGGTGTTTAAAGGCGGAAGTGTGCAGAAAGTGTTGTTATACAACGGCGATTTCATCAGAATTTTAGCATGTTTACGAAATTAGAGGTGCAGTGTCCTGATTTGGGGTTGACAACCTCTTGCCCATTTTTCTAATTAGCGCGCATCCGTCCTCTCTCTCTCGTTCTTTTTTTCTCCCTAGTTGTGAATGAAGATCACTGGAATTAAATAGCGCCGCTGCGCCGGCGTATTGTCCCAAACGCGAGACACCATTTCTGTCGTTTTCGCTCGCTTTTGTTTATCTTCGAGCTCGGCTCATTGTCCTTAACATTGCGAGGCTCTCTGTTCAGCCCTTATTGTAAACAATCTAGTCCAATGCTGCTTTTCTTTTAAGTATAAGTGTCTTTTATATGCAGTCGAAAACACTACAGTATTTTCTGTAAAACGCGAAATAGGGACAAAGTTAAAATCCACTATGTTTGTAAAAAATTGTAATCAGCGATTCAAACGAAAGTAATAAGATAAAACTTATAAAATTGGTACTTCGACAATTTTTAGGCAAATTCGTAGAAAGCAATTTTTTATTTATGAAACTTTAATAAAATAATCTGGATGGTTTTTCTCAAAATAATAAAAACGTCGTAGGTTGAAAACATTTGAGTACAGTATTTATAGTTTTAAAAAACAAATTCTATACATAAAACTTGTTTATAAAATTTGTTTATAAGCTTATCCTGCAATAGTAAGTAACTATTTCACGATGCACTTTGAGAATTTGGGGTACTGATTTCACATCTGTTCAGTGACCTTGCGAAAGAGTGTCGAATATTTTTACCTCATCGACTTAGCAATTTTCTGAAATGCGTTTGCCTTTCTGCAATTATTTAAAGTAAGGACTTTATGTGCCCTAAACCGTTACAAAAAATACGTCGTTAAATATTTTTATGTACTTGTAATTCACAAATGTAAAATGTAGGTAAAAGAGTATAGGTTATTTTACGATTGGTTAATTTTCTTAAAAATTCACGTCTACTGAATCCATATTAAAATTCTGCGCAGGGAATGAGATCGCGTGTCTAATGGCGAAAAATGAATGCAATTTTTTTAATTGCAACTGCACTGATGCTGCACGAATGTTGTAAGAAACAGTATATTAAAAAAAAGAATTACTCCAGCACGTGAGCAGAAGAATAACAAGAATAATACTTTTACAGCGAAAAAGATAAACAACGGATGAAATCACTATCGCAAATGTTGCCAAAGCTATGTGCGTAAGCCTTCAATAAAGATCAATTGTTTTCAGTGCGTACACATGGAAATTGCGCGTCCGGCGTATTGCGTGCGCTGTGCGCATACGGTCGTTCGCCCAACGACCATAACGCAGCAGTTCTTTTTCCCTCATACTCGATAAACGAAAGCCAGCATTTCCTGCGCTCACGAGAGCTACACATCGAACGGAGCTAACTTCGCTCTTCCTTATCGCTCTCTGCGGCAGATTATTTTTTTCCGAGTCCCGCGCACATGTGTGCGTACGGTGTATAAATAAAGGAGAAGGCACAAATTTGTCGCGGTATAAGGCTCCCAAGGCCGGAATCGACGCGTGGATAAGACGGAAGAATATATAGAGCGAATATACAACGGATTGCTCTGCAAGATACCGATACTATATATATATATAAATATATATATATATTTTCCGCGATATTATAGTCTGGTGGCATAAGTGCAGTCTCTTGTGTGTATGAAACGCGATCGGAAACGCACTTTTTGTGCGCACTGGATTTGACGCTTGCGACTGCCCAATAAGTACATGTAGAACGAACTCCTGTACTTTCTGTTTACTTTTGAGCATGCATCTGAATGAATGCAGGGAAAACCGTATATTAGAATATGCACTGATTCCTTTGTGCCTATTTTTCTGGGATAATGAACAAGAACGTGCACGAGTTATTATATAGTTTTAAATAAACAGGAGAATTTCTCTATAAC
The DNA here is from genome assembly GCA_900490025.1 of Megastigmus dorsalis. Lineage (NCBI taxonomy): Eukaryota > Metazoa > Arthropoda > Insecta > Hymenoptera > Megastigmidae > Megastigmus > Megastigmus dorsalis. Next base: position 4,139 of record UELU01010636.1, read on the forward strand.
ATAGACACAGTTGATTCAAAGAAGTTGTTATACAGTTTCTTTTTCTATAATATCTAATCGAACGCGTTTCTCAGACCCTTCTTTAATCCCATCGAAAAAAGTAGATAGAAAATGAAACATAACTTGAACCAACCACTTGGATCATCCTGTAAATTAAAAAAATTCAATATTCGTTATGGCTCGCGCAAGATTCGTGTGGCTCGCAATTGCTTAACAAAGAACGAAGTGTATCGCGGAGCGAACGGTCGGCCGCATCAGCGAGAACTGCGCATTGCCCGCGTATATAATACACTGCACGCCCTCTCATCGCATCGCCAGTTATACGCCTACATGTGCAACGGCGACGCGATCATTTTCTCGGCAGCGTTAGTTTATAATTAGCCGGCGTCATGGACGCTGCCGTCGCCGCCACCGTCGCCGCGCCGCCACGGCCGCTGATGGCGGCTCTTCGTCTCGGCAATCCGCCGATGTGCCATGTGCACGCGCGATCCACGAACTCTTCCCCACCTTCCCTCCCGCGCCCTTTGCGCGCGAGCCCGTCTCTCTCAGAGCTCCTCCTGATCGCAGGCCAAGACAACTCGCGCGCGTGTGTATGCGCGTGATCCTGCGAGCCACAGAGTCGGCTTTTATCTTGCGGGCTCTGTGGTCGGATAGAATTGTCGAAATCGCACCGAGTGCAGACGGTTAACCGCTCAGCTATACGATCGGTTGGTGTTTAGGGTAACGCCGAAGAGAACGTAAGGGATTGACATGTGGTTATGGGATCTATGTGGCGTCCGCGGACGATCATATACACGCCTACAGAAGGGGGAGGGGGAGGGGAGGTTATGATATAATTTATAAGCAGCGTTATGATACACTTTCAGCTCGAGTGGCGACATATGCTTAGACGCTCATAAGTTGGACAGGACTTTTTCTCTTTTCCTTATTTAGAGCGAGAGAATCATTTTTTCTGGGACAATTCTTATATATGTATATATATATATATGTTTCCGTGCGCTGCTGGAACTTTGATGATGCGCGCTTTAGAGCGATGCACTGCAAAAAAGAAACACGGGACTCCTCTAGAGTCTAAATATAGGCTTCTCGCATCTTCTAACATTCAAAACGAGCTTCATGATTATGCTTACGCCCTTCTGAAAGCGCGCATAGATAGTATAATAACGCGAATATCGCGCGCAGTGGCGGGGAGAAGCGGTAGACTTTAACCAAATCAAATCGGATTGCGTCACTTTTTGTGTATCATCAGATTCAAACGTTACGCATGCATTATACCTACCGTATACATGTATAACAGGCGGCCGCGCAGTCTTGGCAAGTTAAAACAAAAGGCTGCTGCGGAGCTGTGCGGAGGCCCGGGAAAACACGTCACTATGTCGGAACGGCGCGCTGTATATATGCGAGTCTCCTGTCACAACGTCATTGCACTGCAATAACACGTCGACCGTTGCTAAAGAGACTTAGCTCGTGCGCAGCTAAAGAGACCGGAACAACAAATTGTTATAATGCACTTGGGTCGATTAAATGCGCGGAACGGATTAAAAGACTCCCTATATTGTTTACGGTATCCAATTAAAATATTCGTTACTTACCGCGAGCCTTCAAAAGGTGGAGTAAATTTATATTCTTTAAAATTCGTTAAAAGTGTAGTATAGAGCTTCTTAATTACTATATAACTTTATGATCTCGACTTTAACTTCACGGCTAATCCATCAAGTGATTTTACAAACTTAGATGTGCAGTGCATGTTATTCATATTAAACATATAGGCAACACACACTAACTAGTGTGGTAAAATATGCAGTGACCCAAACACGTACTTTTACACACACTAGGATTTACAGTGTTATTTTTACAGTAGTGCATTTTATTAATCGCGACAGTTGCAGGGCTCATAATTTTTATTGGTAAACAAAGTGGAATGGATTCAAGTGCGATGATAAAGAAAGGGAAAATGATAAAGCTGCAAACCGTTTTCGCATAATGGGGAAAGAAAGATTGGAGACGTACATAAATATCGCGAAAAAAGCTGAAAGCCTGCGTACGTGAATGAAAGGAGGGAAAATGGAGAAAGAAAGGACGAGGCGTTTGTTGCTTCTCACTTTGATTCTCCAAATGCATATTGAAAGCATAGCAGCAGCAAAACAGAGCAATATCACCAGCTGACGGAGAGCAGCAAATGTATCCCGAGCCTGTGTGCTGACTTTGGAAGATCAAAGCCATTTTTCCCCAAGCGCGTGGTACACAACACCAATACGGCTCTGTGCGAGTCTGTGCATCATCCACGTCGCAGGCAGTCGACAGGCAGACTCTTATAGGCCAAAAATTTCTCGAGAAAATTATGCCGATGGGAGCTTTGCTCTCGCTACATGGCCGCAGGAAGAACGTTCCCTATTGCAGTTTACATCGCGAGCTTGGATTAGTTTAAAAGCATCCCATCTCGCGGCTGCGGCTATTGCTTTCTATAGACTATTATGCGCTCGCTCCCGTGCACATGTGTGTCCGTTCGAGTTAATTAGTAGGTCAACTCGCGATTAAGGCTAACTGAACCTATTCCCCCATCGCACAGGCTACTGCTTCAATTAAAGGGCGACCCACTGACTCGTTGCTCCTATAGAGTAACAAATTCAAGCTCCGGCCCATTTGCTCGGGTTGATTTGCACAATTAGCGCGTATACATAATATATACCTAGACTATATGCATCTCCTTGATTTTTTTTCGTTTCCTTTTTTGTGCTTCGGAAGAATCATGAATTCGTGCATTGGATATATTTAGTTGCTTATTTGCGTAGGTATATTAATTCACTATAAGAATGTGGAATAAAGGATAAAATTGAACTGTTATAATATGCTAACTTTATTGAATTCTCTCATTTACAAGGAAATATCTCTTCGGTGCTGCGAAGAGGCTATCACAAATTTATATGAATTTTTAAATTTTATAACTACGCTTGCGCATTAATTCTTTCACAGACACACATTTTTTATTTGCATAAAACATAAAAATCATCATCAGTAAACTATTGTTGTTTGTGCGGTTGCTAATTCGACTTTGTTCGTTTAATGTGTGTGTACCAAATGAATATGACCTGTTCTACACCCCTCAGCTGAAATATACGGTAAAAACACTTTGGTAGTGATATTTTTCGAACGTCACAACCAAATTATACGAAATCCAAGACTTATAGAAAAATATTTAAATAAAATGCAATTTGATGGACAAAAACTTGTAGTTGCAAAGGGCATAACATACAGAGTTTATTCAAAAACAAAATTCAAAGCCGCAATAAGTACGTCAGAAAATCTCAACTTTTCGAATCCCAAAAGAGGTATAAGGAAAAAATAAACACCAAACGCGAAAGACGATTAACCTTTCCATGGCCTCGGCCAAACACATTTACGACGCGGTCCATATAATACTCGCCATAAAACAAGTGGTGCGCAAGATGAAAAGGAGAATAGTACACTTAAAAGAGAGATGGAAGAGGGCTCGGGCACAAACCTCTTCACCTGTGCAGACTCTTCGGCATGTGTATGGTACAGAGAGGATCTGCCGAGTCCATCGGTCCCATCAGGAGCATCGCGAGCGCTTAAATTATGCGATTGGGGAACTCAGCACGCGGCCACCACATACCTTCTCGGTTCTCTTACTCTCCTTTTTCATCGCACGCTATCTCCTCAGCGGCTACATATACATAAGGCAGAGCTCTTTCCTCGCGAGCTACGAAGGATGTGTGCGGGGCAGCGGCGGGTCCGAGGTCGCCTGATCGGGTGGACGCGCACTGCACAACGCGAGAGACTCTGTCTATAGGATGTGTGTGTGTGCACAGGCGGATTTTGTGTCTGGCCATGCGGCAGCTGCGCCTGCTGTCTTCGAACAAAGCGCCCCCTTAACGATCGCGGCCGAGCCGCTGCGCACGAGACTCTGCAAAGACACCCCGTCTTCCTTCTCTCTCCCTCTTGCGCTCACACGCACGTGCAACATTCTCGCAGCTCACGCCTTCACCTTTGCAAACGCGCCGATGACGGACTTTACACGCTGTTTATTGAATTTGGCCTGGAAAGTGGCATGTATACGTAGAGGCATACGAGCGCTCCTGCATTCCACGTATATGGTGCATGTATCGCGCGGATGCTCTGCCACCCTTTTCGCTCGCTCGTCTCTGCGCTCTACGAGCGCGTTAAGGCTATTTTTGCTATCCTCCCTTCCTTCTCTCTCTCTCTCTCTCTCTCTCTCTCTCTCTTTGCGCTTATCTATGAGGACGGAAAACATCTGGCGACTATGTGGATAATAATCGACGTGCCACGTTGCGATGCCTTCGATAAGCAAATGCTGCACCGCTGCTGCCTCATCGTTTTCACTACCTTTCACTACCTTTATTTTAAACTGTTGATTTTTAAAATACAAGTACTTTAACAAGATTAGACCTCCCCGAAACGAATACACATTCTTATATTCATAAGTATGAAAAGTAATAGTACTTTTTGTACCTAGGCCGTAAAGTTTTACGGCCGAGGTGCAAACAATGTTTTTCGATATAGTATCCGTAAAGCTCGACTTTACGGACTGTTTTGAAGATTTTTTAACTTTACATACATGTGTCCATAAAGTACCACTTTACGGCTCGAAAACAGTCCGTAAAGTGCCACTTTACGGATACTATATCAAAATAATATTTTAAAGAAAACAGTTGATATTCTGCTTCTTTAAAAATTATATTAAAAATATAAGAAAAGTCTAGAATGAAATTTCTGATTGCATGTGATTTCAATCATATCAGATTATTATCTTTGCAATATTTTAAATCGATTGAGATAATCATAAGCTACATAATACTCGCTGTTTTGCACAACAGTGTATCGAGTAACATGGTTACATGTATACAAACGTTGTGGACATTGAACGACGTGCATTGCGTATGCATTGGATTTCTACGAATAACAATTTTACTGCTATTGCTTCTTTATAAAAGAAGCTTTGTAATGGTCAAAAATATTATTTTCAAAAAATGAAAGAGTAACAATTTTTAAGGATTTCTACATAAAAATAAGCGATAAAAATGGGTTATGAGTAATTTTTTTTTCATATAAAGATTTATGTGTACCAAGTTAATGGATTTTTTCCGGGAATTTTTAACGGATCGAGCTGAAACATTGGTATTTTCCTTATTATATTATAGAATAGAATAGTTCTTATTTTGGGCCATGTCTATCGAAAGGCTTTGAAATGGCACATCTTTCAAAATGTCGAAAAATGTTTTTAGCTATAATTTGAAAAAAATAATTAATTTTTCATGAAGTGTAAAAAGACAAAGTTTAATAACTAAAAAATACATTATTTTCTGTTGAACATTTTTCTTTAAAATCAATTCCTTCCAAGATAATAGTGGAAAATCGGTCAAAAGCGCTTAAATTGACTAAAAAAAACCTCTTCTTGGGCGTTAACATAAAACATATAATTTTTTCATAAAAGTGTTAAATGTAAAAGTTGTAGAGCACAAAAAACGAAACTTGTTTCTGATGAACTTTTTTGCTAGGCGCGATTCATTTCAAAATAACAGTGGATACACGATTTAAAACGCTTAAATAACGTAAAAAAAACCTCTTTTTGGGCGTTCACATAAAAAATATTAGTTTCTTATAAAACTGTTGAGTGTATAAGTTGTAAAGCATAAAAAACGAAACTTTTCTTTATCGAACTTATAAACATTTGGCTAGGAGCGATCCGTTTCAAGATAACAGTGGAACCAGTTGTAGAGACAGCAATAGAATGCGAACGTGAAGCGCGAGCAATGCTGGTCGTGCCTTATACCGTCAAGCTTCGCTTTTTTGCATACCTTGGATCGTGATCATCACTGGAATGCGTCAACGCTGGTTAATATTGCAAATGTTTTATCGATAAATTGAAGGAACATTATTTCAAGCAGAAGGGTATTTAGTCAAAGTAGAACTAAATTAATTTGTCCTGTGCACTGTAAAATCCAAGTATGTAAGGCCTGTACTAAAACTTGAACGTACATCGACAGTTGGTGTAACGTTCTTGAACATGCGAAACTGCTTTAACTTGATTTACAGAAAAAATGATGTTCAGTTGGCTAAATAGATCTGCAGATTTGGCATACTCAGCATATATAATAGTATTTTAATAAGTTTATTAGTATAAAATTTCTTAAACCATGCTTGAGTTGAATTTAAAGAGCTTTAATATTTATTAACATCCATCATATATGTAATTTATACAATTTTTATATTAATTATTCTTCCATGGACTATATAATATGATAAAAAATTTTGGATATCCGATCTCTGCGAAATATCTAATTGTAAATATTTTCCAAAAATGACTTGCTTAATGGCAAATTATTAAGATCAAGATTGAAAAGTGGGAAACAGTAAATGATTTAGCGAGGAGGCAGAAAATCTTGGCAACGACACTTTCGAAAAGCAGTTTTGGGTCAAGAGTGCTAATATATACAACTATACTTAGCTGTGCGACACAGCGAAAATTTGCAGTCGAAAGGGGAGAGCCAAAGTGGCTGCACACGGAATTGAGGAAAGAAACGGAAAAGCGCGGAAAGCTCGAAGAAAAGGGAAATGCAGGGCCTCGAATCTCACGTTACTTCTTTTTTTTCTGGCTGCGCAGAGCCACCGAGTGTGCTCGAATATGCAACGATTAACACACGGAACAGAAAAATGCGCTTAATTAAGAATATGTGAAAGTCGCTTTTTACTGACTTCACAGCCTCGCGTGAAGTACTTACAATGGTATATTAAGTTACAAAAAAGTTTAAAATTTAGTAAACCTAAACTTTCTTATTATACCTATTCAACAATATTATAGCATTTACATCATTTTGTGATTTCTATAATACTATTGCCAATAAACATTGGGATTGAATGTTTTATCAGAATAATTTTTAAAATAATTTAATAATTACAATCTATCCTACATTCGCAAATACAATTAAAACTCGATTGTATAGGGTAGATGTCCCATATAGTGAACCATCCATATAGTCTGTGTGCTTTTATCTTGTCACGCTCATATAAAAAAGTATAAATAATAAAATTGATAAAATAGATTTTTCAAATGAAAACTCGAGATATAATTTCGTAGTTACCTTGCATAATACGTTTGAAACCTCTGTAAATGCTATGAAGTACCGTAGAACGCACACTTTTTCTTGGTTGAACAATAAGGTTCAATGCGTTATTATGGGAAAACAAAATGGCACATTGATACGGACGAAATCGTTTTATTTTATCCGAAAAAAAAGATTACTAAAAACTCATTTCAATGAAGAAAAAAATTTGTACACTTTTAAGAAAGAGTTGAAAAATGAAAAACATCTACTTAATAACAAAAAAAATCAAAGTGTAGATAATATTAAGTATATCTTAATTTATTTGATTTATTATATAACCTAAATATTGAAGCATTTCATTAATTTCATCATTAATCAAAAATTTGATTTTCAGTAAGTTATGCGTCAATAAAATGGTAGGGTTTTTATTAATTAATTAATTATCATAACTCGCATAATCAGCACTGCGTAGGTAGCTGTATTTATTAATATATTCTCTCAAAATGCATATAAAAATAATTAATAACTTTTCACTCGTTCCTTTTTCTATGAGCTTTGTAACGTGCAGACCCTTAATTAACGAACAAAAATGTTCGAAATGGAATCATTCCGAAATCTCAATACTATTTTTGTATGGTATATAAGCAGCGAAGGTATTCTACGAGTACCAAGAACTGAAAACTTTAACGAGTTTCGAACTCATAAGCCGATCTAACTTTGTCCCCTCCTTGCGCCACAATGGCTCTCCAGGGAAAGCTTTTGGAATATAACTTTATTTCTAGCCTCAGTGTGACGCTGAGTCCATTTCCCATGCGATATACATTTGCGGCAATAAAATAATGTATATACAGCGTCAAAATTAAAACGCGCAACGCTCCTACGAGAGAGAATAAATGCACCTTCGCTCGGGACTCGATTTTTCGGAATGTCGTCACGCAAGCGCTGTCACAAAAGCAAAATTACGCTCAAGCTGAAACGGCGCGCGACGATAAAACCCCCCCCCCCCCCCCCCCCCTCATATGTGATTCGCGCTCCAGGAGACTGAGCGCGGCTTTCTTTTCCGAACGGCGTATATTATATTCAAAGCCAGCTCGGAGCGATAACGCTTCTCTATATACATAGCCCATATGTGTATATATATGTATATATATACACACATGATTTTGTGCAAGTCGCAGACTGGCCGGTTGTTCGACGAGCGGATCATATTTTGCAAACACGTGTGCGAGTGATTTTACGATTCCGCGCTTTTTTTCTGTTGCTGCGGGCTCGAGTTTAATGGTCGAGAAGTAGGCGATATTGGAGGTCGCTGTTCGAGCTCACGGAGCTGTGACAAAGCTCACGCGCTCGCTGGAGACCATTTGTTTCCTTTCAATTCATTTCGTTTAATCGCGCGCTTCTGAAGCAGCTTTCTGTGGATGCGGCGAGAGAAAAAAAGTGGGAACGGGAGGAGCATGGACCAAGTCACGCATTTGGCTCGACTTACATTTGCTCATTTCTTCTTAAATTAACTTAGAGAACGTTATGTCTATGTTTTTTCTTTTTTTTTTCTTTTCTAAATTGCCATAAAAATTTTCAATTATTCTTAATGGTCAGTATTATTGCATAGTCGTATACCATGTACAAGGTTAGAGTCGGAAATATCAAGTGCCTAATAGTTGATAAAAAATAAATTGTAAGTGCCGTTTGAATTTTATCACAACAGGACATTCATTCTTCTGCCAATCTTGAAGTTATATTAAATCACAATGCTACTCAACAGCTTCGTTGAAAACTAAATTCCTGCGCAGGTTTTCATGCAATTGACAAAAAGCACTACTTCTATATGTATATAGAATCGGTTCATTTGAATTTAATAGCAGAGAATTCGCATCGTAAAAACTAGTTTTTTTTTTGTGTAGAGTAATTAAAAATAATTAAGTTGTACCTACTTTTTTTCTTGAAAGTAATAATCTGAAAAATTCTAGGATATTTTAAAAAATTTTTGTTGTTTATAAATCATACATTACAATAAATCATGCATTCTTCAATTTTCCTTAATATTTATAACAATTGAAGGGCCCCATGCAAAAACGGGTTCAGCGCTCGGAACAGTCAAAACGTGACGTCTTGGTTACCAAAAATCAAAGTTGCTAAACTCAATTTTAAAAAATATCAGCTTGTAGAGAATGAAAAAACACAACTTTTTTATATTTACAGTATTTTGATAAAAATTATATTTTTGGAGATAAAAATTGAAAACCAAGAATTTATAAAGGTTACTTTCGATAGATTTTGAAAACATAAACTGCTGTAACTTCGTCAATTATTATCGAATCTTCACGAAACTTCGTACAGATGTGTAAAATATACTAGCGCTGGTGACAATATCATTATTATAGTAAAAATAAAAGTCGGTCATTGCGTTTTTTTCACTTCAGCGAGAAAAAGTATCGACGTATATTTAAGCTGCGAAAAACTTCCAGTGAGCCAATTGTTCCTCTATCCTTGACAAAGTTTTATACAAAATTTCAGATCGATCCATGATGAATTCATTGAAATAGAGCAGTTTTATTACAGCCGCGCATTCGCGTCATCTTAATGTTTTCGCTCGCCGCGGCCGGAACTCGCACGAGCCGCGAACGCGCGGCTGTAATAAAACTGCTCTATTTCACCGAATTCATTATTCTTATTCATTAAGCTCCTTTTTCGTACGTGTAAGCAACAGTTTCACTGCGCACAAAGTTCGTTGATCATCCTCACGAGGAACTATACAAAAGGTGCAGCAATTTCTCGAAATTGGATCACTAGCAAAATCTGCATGCGGTTGGATCGGCGTATACAAGATCGTCGTCGAGTCGCGCCGAGTGTAGAGTAGAGCTATTGAAAGGGAGCGGGGTTTGAATCGTCGCCCGCATAGAGGCTACAAGAGCTGATGCAGTCTCGGCTTTATTCGCGAGCGTCTCTCCACATGCACGTCGTGCATTTACTTATGCATAACGAAAGGAGCTGTGCAAGACGAACAGCGCAGCAGGAAAAAAAAGCAGAGGAGCGAGCGCCACCTCGTTGCAGATTACTATAATATTATTATAAACATATACGCGTGTATACGTAAATATATATGGGTGTGCATACTGTATATATGCACGGAGGTGTGCGCTCCCCTTTTCTGCATGCGCGAGGCTTTGCTTGCACATCAGCCGCCGATGCCGCGATTCGCATATATATATATATATATATAGCGCCGGAAGTGACGGACGCTGTTGCCGTCGCCGCTAAAGTCCCCGCATCCAAATATCGCCGGCGGATATTGTACTCCGGGTGTCTATAGGTAAGGCCTTGACAGCTCTCTCTCTCTCTCTCTCTCTCTCTCTCTCTCTTTCTCTCTTGCTATGAGACGACCCTGACAGCTGGACGCGGCTCGGAGTGATATATATGCGCGTCGAATTCCGATGTACCTTTTTTTTAATAACTGTTATCGACCACCTACATACGCCATCCCGAATTCGTGAGGATACGAAACGTTTTTCTTCCGCTGCACAATTATTTTGTTACAGAACTATGTACGGTCGCGCTTTACATTATTAATAGTACATATTATCTCACGCTACTGGACAAAAATATTTTACTTTCAAATATAAAATCAAATAATTAATATTTAATATCTTAAAAATGAAAAAGGTCAATTAGCCTCAAAGGTATAATAATAACAGCAAAGTGAATGAAATATACCTATGTATATATATATATATATATATTATATAATTTTTTTTAGCAAAAATATCACTTCAAGAGATCGTCCAAAATATATACAAGCTTGCATAATAACCATTGCCTTTTCCAAAACTTGCCTGTATGCACACACTAATACTCGATATAGCTGTATATAAGAAAATTTAGTAAAAGATCCGCGGTAAGAACGAGGGCAAGCACATAATATGGTCAACAACATAATATAACAGTAGTAAAGTTCCTTTCGGTCTGTATCTCGCGATTATATGATATTAACCTTGCACAAAATTGTCCCAGCTGCATCGACGCGTCAGACGCACATAGGCGGCCAACGTGTTACAACCATCCCCCCAGAGCATCGCGGCGATTCAGTGGTATACGTATATATCGATCCGTTCTGTCTATGCATGCTTATATCCTCTCGCTGCGAGCAACGGTGCAATTTCGTAGCCATCAGCGCCAATGTAGAGAGACTCGGACAATTGCGCTGACCTCACCTCAGTCACCTACAGCCTACAGCTGCACGAGCCCCCCGATAAGCTACTTCTACATAGATCGCGAGCGCGAGTGGCCTTTGAAAGTGCAGGTGTTCCATTCCCTCAGCGAGAGGAACTTATATGTATAGAGGAGGCAGTAGGAGCGCTTTCGCGGAATCGGAGGCGAAAAAGTGCGACTGCGGGAGCGAGCTACGTCAGCTCGGATTTCTCACACTTGAAAGTGCGTATGGCCTCGAGTCCGCAACCTCGAGTGCCGGGTAAAGCAACCAAGAGCGCAAGGTGGCTGGCCTGGGTTCAAGGACGTCTCTACGCCGCGCAGCAGGACTCGCGTCTTGCTCCTAAGTCCAAGCAGTATATACAGGGAGAAGAGATTATAAAACTTCATACCTAAGAATATTTGTTTGTATTTTTTTTGTCATTTTAATATATTTAATTAGATTATTTTTCATCCTTAAAATTAATAAAATTGTTACGATTCTTTAATAGCATACTTTACAGTAAATATCAAATATTCAAACTTCTATTTGAACTAGTACTAGAGAACCCGATTTTTAACGAGTTTGTGGATGCATCTCGGATAGTAACAAAATAATCGATTATAATTAAAAAAAGGAATCGATTAATCTTTTTAATACCTAAAACTTTCTCATTCAACACAGTCTGATCGGAGTTACACTTTCTTTGTTATTTACGAAAAACCACTTTTTGGAACTTTGTGATTTTTTTCAAACACAAGAAAAACATGAAACACATCTTAAAATTTAATTTCCTATACGACCATATTTTTTTTCAGGTATGAGTTTTAATAAATTTAGCATTAGGCTGTGACAGATTTCTTGGACGATATTTTCCTCTGTGTCTTTGGTCGGCTGTTGCACCAGTTGTTACGTCGCGACTCCCATTGCCATTCGGTTCGTCTGGGCAGACAGTTTTGCATTCCTTTCCCGATTTCTCCTCTCCCTCTTGTTCTTTTCACCATTGGATGACTTACTTCCTTGCCACGACGCCGCTATTTTTGCGATGCTTTCGTCCGCTCCTTAATTCTCCCTTTCAATGCTTAATTACACTGCTCTGTTGAAAGCGATGCCTTTTAAACGCGCCTTGAAAACAGAACTGATTATGCGGTAAACATCGAGTGGAGAGCATAATTAGCGACCGGACTGTAGATTTGCGGTGTGTATTTTACAAACAGGATAATTTATGTCGACCAATTACGTGGTAGGTACACGGCCAAGTTCTCCATTCTTTCTTTTCTTTTCTTTTTTTCTGACACAAAAACAATTTATTCATGTTCCAGGTCACCATTGCGCGAAAGATAATGATGCACATGACCAATATGTATAATCTAAACTGAAATGAGTTCTATAAAAATCTTAATACTTTCTTCTTTAACTCTCAATAACCTAACGGCCTTTTAAGCGAAGATAATGATATTGCGTCATATCGTTGTATAAGTTTTCTTCCCTTACAATAAAACATAAGTGCGGATAATACTTTAAAATTGTAGCCACCAAATTTCAGCCAAGGAATTCCTTACCGCGCTTCGTACCTACCTTAAATACCTTAAGTACCTTCCTAATTACCTTGTGGTTTGCCAGACACCGGAATATTGTAACTCGATATTTGTATTGTTAAAACTGCAATAATTGGAGTTTCAACAGCGCTGCTCTCGCGACTAAATCAGCGACTGTAATTTCTAAAGTTACAACGTTCAGTACGAGCAAAATGCAGTGGCCAAACCTACAACTACAACAAAGCAACTACAGCTATCCACTCTGTCCTGTATATGTAGATTTTTTTTTCACAACGGCAATTCACGTTAATATTCAGTACCACACGACTTTTACTGGAAACCATAAAAAAGTACAACGACGCAGTTAACGATACGTGCGGGATGCGTCTGCTGCGTTTCTTTTTCACATCCGTTTTTCGTGTTTAAGTATTTTCTAACGCGAGGATTATTATGGATGCGGGTGAATCTCTGTTTGGAGTAGGTATAGGCGCGTGTGTAAACTGCAAATGGATATAGGAGGTCTGCAGGTCCGGTCGTTGGAGAATAACCGATACGTGAGCGGAATGAAAGATGCGCGCGCGGGCAAAGTTAAGATATCTAATCGGGGAGTGTGTAGCTCACGGTTGAAATTACAATTCAGCGCTAATTTTTCTTAATTCATTTGTACATATACTCAGCAAAGCTCGTCCCACACTCAATTCGTTATATATTATTTCATTCTTCAAAATTAACTCTCTGCAGGATTTTATGAAAGGTAGCGCATTTTTGCCGCATTATCCCGCGCCATAATAATACTAGGCTGGTTTGAGTATCACAAGGTTGGCCGAGGTTCCAGCACTTTCGATCCAACAAATGAGAGAGTCCGTCTAGCGTATATATCAAACTGTAGGCTCGGGAGAAAAATCGATCATCGCAGTTATAAGGAGAAGACGAGGCCGAAGCCCACAGAAAAGAATTAGCGTCGTGCGTTGAACACGAGCCACAGCTCAAAGGGAGTGGAATGATTAGTTCCGGTTTACAATTACGGTCCTGCAAAAATGAAAGAGAGAAGGCAGAAGAAGCGGGTAGATCAATTGCAGGAACGAAGCACCTTGCGGTAAGAAAAAAAAAAGTGTCGGGAGCCGAGCGCTAATGGGGGATGGTTGTGCGACGACGTGCTCGCGGGGAGAGCGCCTCACGGCAATATTTGCAATAAGGGGCGGCCCAGCGAAGCTTATCGATCCAGTAAGGGTCCCTCATGTCCGTATACGTATATATATTCCGATGGGCATCCCTTAGCTCGCGTGTCTCTCTCTCTCTCTCTCTCTCTCTTTCTCTCCCTCTCCCAGTCGACTGGCGAATGATAACCCAACCCGAGGAGAGAGACTTTCATTCGTTTCCTCACGCTCTGTTTACTCGCGTTTACGGCATTGTTGCAGAACATCGTGCGCTCTCAGCTTCCTTCCACTTTCCTTTTTTTTTTCTTTTTTTTTATCTACTCTCGCTTTGTGGGTATCCCCCTCTTTCATGCCCTCCACGAAAGCCCAGTGCTGCAGAGAGCCGTTTAGAGTCAAGCGCCGATTGGACAATTCGAGAAGTTCAGTTTATGTGCGGTAGCGATAAAACGCTTAGCTTGGAAATGAATTGTCCATTTGGTTCTATGTATATAAGCATAACCTGTTTTCTTTGACATTCTTTTTGAAGTAATTATTTTATGAGCTTCTTTTAAGAATATCGCTGAATTAAATAACAGTTTCATTCTTATTCTTTTTATATAACACCCGCCACTTCTATTAAAAACAAAAATTAAAAAATCCCAATGGGTATAAAACAAAAAAAAACTAAAAAGTCTCACATGGGCATATATATGGTGTCATATCGAGTCCCAATATTGGGACCCACAGCCAATAAAAGTCTTACTACAAATCTTTTTTGCTTACCTCATTAGTTAGATATCCTTATTAAGCTAGAGAATATTCAATTGATTTTCTCTATGAAAAATCTCCACTTTCTAGAGTTTGTTACATCCTGTGCAGTAAAAACAGCATAACATTCTATTATTATGGATTTAATGGATTAAGTATGCTTACTCCTATTTTCTTTTCCCTAATAAGAAGATTGAATTTCATTTTAATGCACTAATACCACTAGTTAGTGAATGCTTACATGAATGAAATATAAATTCAAAGATAATATACTTTAAACTTGTTCTTATTTGGGATAGCTAAATAACAGGGATTATTAATTTAAATTGAAAGCTACGAAAGATAAAGTGTAAATATTTTGAATTTATTTTGAATGATGGAAAACGATATTTACGAACCTTCAGATGTTTTATTGCAAGTCCCTCATCAGGGCCTACAACTTTTAATTTTGAATTTATACATAATAACTCAAACAAAGAACAGTATAAATTCAATGGTTTCAACTTAAACTAAATATCGTTTGGTGATTTTTTTTACTCAACTATACAAACAATAATAATATAAATACCGGAGTAAAAAAGTTTTAAGTGGTTATTTTAACAATTTTCTTTAAAATGGCTTGTTCTGGTCTGAACATGATTCTGTGTTTAAATGATGTAATTTGAAGCAGGGTTATCTATTAATGATTTTAGCTAATCAGGTTTTGCAGCGTGCACTGGCGATAACCTAAAAATTGCCATGAAAGCGATAACAGCATTTCTGCACGTCAGCTCATGCAGTATTCAATCGTAATTAGTTCGGGCCCTGTAACTGAAACCATTTACGATAAAATCCTTTTAATACAACTGTTTGCGTATTATCATACATTAATTACAAGCAGAAATTTTAAAATGAAAAATACAACTGCACTTCCCAGTTGAAACTTGAATAGCAACTAAATAGTAATAAAAAATATATATCATTAGTAGTTTAAACTCATATCATTTTGGTAAAATGGACTACTTATAGATCTGCGATTTCAAGCCGAGGAGATAATTATTCCGCCGAACTATTTAAAATGCAGTATCTTCATTTCTTACCGCAAGATGAGTTTGTTTTGTTGACCAGTCATAACCGAATCTGGTCATATTACATCTAACAGATGCAGCACAGCGCGAGGCACAGCGAGTTCCGACCCCCCCCCCCCCCCCCCCCCCCCCCCC
>UELU01010757.1:0-11673 GCA_900490025.1 Megastigmus dorsalis
ATAGGTACTGATTAGTAGATATTATTTAATGTTAACATATCAACTTTTCATGACTCCTATATAACATCTAATCTAAGGCATGTATTACAAAGTATATCATTTTTCAAATTAAATTAAATCATTATATTTAATCATACGATACTGATTATTATAATATCAACCTATTATTACATAAATCATGTCTTTATTTATAATCTACATTTTCATATATATCCAATATTATTAAGGATATTAAATACTCTTGTACGGTATGTTATGTCCTATATTTAGAAATAACTTCACTATATTCTTGTGTCTGCGTGCGTGTTTTCGTTTATATTGTATATATATTTTGTATATTATATGTATATATATATATATATGATAAATATATCGAATGCAAGTTTCTGGAACGTTTTTAATAATGCATCGCAAGTTTCTGGGATATCCCAGAAAACTTTGGAGTGTAATGCTGGAGTGTAAAGTTTCTGGGACGACTTTGTTCGGTAAAATTACTATTTTAGTAATGTTTTCGTGTTTTAATACGCAATAATGACCAGAAACAGAAGCGGGCGCCGCAGGCGAACATCATTGTGGTCGGGGGTTGTGGGGTTTTAGGTTATTATACAATTGATAAAAATTTATACATCCCAGAAACCAACAAAATCCCAGAAACTTGCGTTGTATAAATATATGATATATATATTCATGTGCTTTCTATAAATGTATATTAATAGTCCATATTAATGTGCTTACTATAACCAAAAATCAAAATAAAAAACCTTGATTGTTTAAAATTACCAAAACTCCGTGAAAAATGGAACCAAAAAAATTTTTCAATACGCAAAATTATAGGTTTTTCACTCTACTTTTTGATAAAAATACTATTTTTCGTTTCAAAAGACCTACTGGCGGAAAACCAAAAATAAAATTTAAGAACTGTTAGATTTAAGGAAAATCTAAGGGTCTTATCTGCTACAGGATTCTAAGTTAAAAGTTTTCCTTTAATTCCTTCACCTTAAAAATGCAGTCTTTTACGTCTCGATATCTTTTTCCGATCTCAAGATATTTGATTTTTTCACAAAAAATTGGTAAATAACACATAGCGCGTCGTATCCAGCAAATCGTCGGAAGTACCGTTGGATTTTGACCAGGTTGTATCGGCCTTGGGCCCTAAGTGGCTCCCCGCCCCAGACTTATTTGTCTTTCGGTCAACTAAAACTGCTTCGTCAACAATTACGACAAAACGCAGTATCCTTTTGGAAATCTCGATCCCCTCGGATGGATAGCGCCGATTATTATAGTCGCAAAAATCATTTTACAGGATCTCTGGCTGCCACAGGTGGATTGGGACACGGAAGGATAACTGCTGCATCGCTGGCACACATTCTCCATGGAACTCGAAAAGGTGGGAAAATTTCACATACCGTGCTGGCTTGGTGGCACAGAAAATAGAGCCTAGGAACTACAAGGATTTGCTGACGCGTCCAAGCGCGCCTATGCTGCTTGCGTGTACTATGTCCGTCCTGGCTTCAACTTCGTCTTGCTCATGGCGAAGACACGAGTCGCCCCAACGAAGGTAGAAACACTGCTTCGCTTGGAGTTATACGGCGGAGTACTTCTGGTTCGTCTCAGCCACCATCTCATGACTGACAAGTCGTTTTGATTGGCTAAAGAGCCACCCGTCTCACTGGAAAACTTTTGTGGCCAACAGGACTAGCGAAATTGTGACGACTTTTCCTCTCGCTCCATGGAGACACGTACGGTCTCAAGAAAACCCAGCTGACTGCGGCACGAGATGACTTACACCAGATTAACTAGCATCGCATTCGCTTTGGTGGAACGGACCATCCTGGCTCTTTCAAAACGCGTGGCGTAAATCCAATGATGCTTCCTCCAAGAATAATTGTGTACAAGCTCTAATAACACAGGAACTAGCTACGTCTCACAAGGACTTGCAAGAAAGCTCCGAGTGCTTTCCTACTAGTCATTGTGAGATGTAGCTAGTTCCTGTATTAGCGTTGCGAAAAGGTGGGGTATTAAGGCGAAAAACACTTGGGTTGAATGGTGAATAACTTTAGCTTTATTCAAAATCACTCTACCTAAATAAAACTGTCGAAACGGAGCTATTAAATGCGCGGCGATCTCTCGCGGAAGCAGTTTTTCTTCTAGCCGCGAATGATTCTGGAGCGGTCAGTCTCGCGCGAACGTCGCCGGAATTTCTGCCCCTCCTTTCCCGTCTAGAGGTTCGAGTCCGCTCGTGACTCTTCGCGAGGATGAGTAGGGGCAGTAGTCGAAGCTCGCGGACACTCACCTTGTGGATATTTCACAGACGGGCCTACACATAATTAAGTGGCGCAAACATACCGCCCGCCTCGTCCGAATTGCAAATTCGGACGAAATGAAGACCATGCGCAAAAGGCAAAAGATAAATAAATCAAATTAAAACGGTATAATTTTCGCGTACGCTAACTACAGAACTGCGAGCGTCGCACGTTTAAACTGAAAGTTGTTGAATTGCGATATCTCACAGTACAAATTAAAAAACTTAACTTTAAATCGCAAGAACTACGTCCTAGCTAAATACTACAGTATTACAAGTTATAAATCTTGACTACAGTCTTCTTTGCTGGATAATAGTTGAATATTGCCGCCCGCCATGAGGGATACCGAGTGATGATAGCTAGAGACAGCCTTTTCTTCCAGTGGGAGCACGATGAGCTTGGTTAGTGGTCTCGTCAACTCCGATGTAGCCGTGCGAATGGAGGCCACTCGAGTCAACCCGTCGGCACCAGGATGTAACTGCGTGATTCTAGCCAGTGGCCACTTTGTTGGCGGCAGAAGCTGATCCTTAAATAAGACAAGGTCGCCAACCTTTAGCGTATAGTTAGGCCGTAGCCATTTTGGTCGCTGTTGGGCTTGTGTCAGATATTCCCGATGCCACCGCGTCCAAAAATGGTTTTTCATTAACTGAAGCAGCTTCAACCAAGAACAGACTGTATGACGCTCGTTAATCTCCAGGTACGGTTCCGGGAGAGACACGAGAGGGGCGCCAATCAAAAAATGTCAGAGCTGAGAGCACTCAGTGGGCGAGAGTTTAAGCATGCCTCTAATTGAGCGAGTACGGTCGAAAACTCCTCAAAAGTTAATTTTATGTCGCCCACTATGCGATAAAAATGTCGCATCTGTTGCTCCTGAGTCACAGCATTATGCCGAGCACACTTCGTGCACGTACGGATGATAACTCTGATTACGTTACGAGCTTGAACGATCCAGAATTGCTGCGATAGATGACTTTGGACGAGAAACTGGCCCTCCATGCAAGGTTTCCATATGAGCCTTTCGGATAAGAAGAGAAGTAATGTGGTGTTTCTTAGGCAAGATAATGGGGTACTTTTCAGTATCTGACAAGTAGAAGTTCTGGATTCTGCCTCCTACTCGCAGAATTCCCTCTGAATCGAGGAATGGCAGGAGCTTGCGGAGAGAACTTCGATGAGAGACACTACACTTTGAGACGATATCTGCAACCTCTTCAGGAAAGACTTGTCTCTGGACTAATCTTAAAAGAGAATGACGTCCGTGAGAACTTTCAAGAGCCGTCAGAAAACCCCTGCGCTTACTTCCGTCTGGAAGTTTCGAATTTAAACGCCAGCGATGACAGCGTGCTAAAATTCCAATCAACTTTTCCAACGATGAAAACTTCAACAACCATCGAGAAAGATCATCGTCAGATTGAACAAGCCAGGCCTGACACTTCTCA
The DNA here is from genome assembly GCA_900490025.1 of Megastigmus dorsalis. Lineage (NCBI taxonomy): Eukaryota > Metazoa > Arthropoda > Insecta > Hymenoptera > Megastigmidae > Megastigmus > Megastigmus dorsalis. The sequence goes on from UELU01010757.1 coordinate 3,740, forward strand.
GGTCGACGAGCTTCGATTTCCACAGAAGGCAGCAACTCAGACTCAGCCGGCCAATAAATCTCGTCCTTTCGCAACCAAATCGGACCGAACCACCAGATGGACGACTCTCTGAGCACAAACGGGGTACAGCCTCTTGTTGCCAAATCTGCTGGATTATCTGCTGACCAGACGTGTCTCCAATTAGCTGATGGGATCAACGAGACGATTTCGCTTACGCGATTCGCAACAAACGGCTTCCATCTCAAAGGATGACCTTAGAGCCAGGCCAACACCACTTTAGAGTACAACCAGCAGCACATACGGCTAGGTGGGTGGTCTAGCTTGAGTAAAATAAACGAGATAAGACGAGCCAACAGTGTGGCCCCACACAGCTCAAGTTTTGGGAGGCTTACAATCTTAACCGGGGCGACTTTTGATTTTGCGACTAACAACCTTGACATAAATTCATTTTCAGACTGAAACACAACGAATATAGACGCAGCAAAGGCTCTTTCCGAAATTTCGCAAGATCCGTGAAGCTGCCAATCAATAGCACGGCAGGTGCCAATCCACCTAGAGATTTTGATCTTTTCTAGATCGGTCAGCTGCTCCCTATACTCCAGCCATGAATTCTCGAATTCGAATGAAACTCGATCGTCCCAATTCACCCCCTGCAACCAGAGGCATTGCAACAGCAGCTTTGCTCGCACCACGATTGGAGCGAGCCAACCATTAGGGTCAAAGAGCTCTGCGACCTCCGAAAGGATTGAACGCTTAGTTATTTTGGCAGGAGCAGCATCCAGGTTGATTCTGAAACAAAAAACGTCTTCCTTTGAAATCCAGCGTAATCCCAGCGTTGACACGATATCGATCTCGCTCAGCTCTCTTTCCTCGATCACGGTGTCCTTCCTATTCGCGTCAGCTAACAATTCAGAGTGATTAGCAGCCCACTTACTAACCGACATTCCAGCTGCCTTCAGAATCTCGATGAGCTCCTTGTTGGCCCTTACAGCTTCCAGGAGGAAGTCTCCCCTCGCCAAAAAATCGTCAGCATATCAATTTTTTCGCAAAATAGCAGCAGCGACCGGCCAAGCCTTCTCCTCATCGATCGCCAGTTGCAACATGCAGGCATTAGCCAAAAATGGGGTGCTTGTTGTACCGTATGTCACCGTATTCAGACGCCAAGACTCTACTGCAGAATCAACATCTCGACGCCATAATATCCGTTGCCAATCGACATCATCTGGATGGACAAGAAACTGGCGAAACATTTTAACTATATTGCACGTAAAGGCGAATGGAAAGAATGACCAGCGTAAAATGATGATCGTAATGTCCTCTTGTAATTTCGGACCTACATGCTGCACCGAATTTAGCGAGCACCCTAAAGCATCCTTTTGGGAGACATTAAATACCACCCGTATCTTTTTACTGCCGTGTGTTTTAATAACCGGGTGATGGGGTAAATAGGCACAACAATTCGAGTTTACCTCTAAGGGTGATACCACCTCCATATGCTCCAACTCTGCATATTGTTTCATAAAGGCATGATACGATGAGGTAAGATCCGGTTGTCTCACGAATCTTCTCTCCAATCTGGCTAGGCAAGCGCTGGCAATGGCTTGGGTGCCGGTCAGATTTGGACGCCGGAGGAAGGGACGCCGGACCACGTACCGTCCCTCGTTATTCCGACTGTGCGTGCTTTTGTAATGCACATAGCATTCCTCTTCTTGTGGGGACCTTCTCTCCGTGGCTCGAACCTCCTTGGATTCCCAGAAGCGTGCGACCGCAGCAGATAAATCTCGATCGACTGATAGATGGTTGACGGCAGCACTAGACCCAGCTGAGCTCTCAGCATTTCCCACCAAAACCCATCCAAAAACCGAGTTGAGGGCTACAGGAGCATCAGACGAGTTCGGATCCTTCCGACTTTCAGGCAGCATCACCGCACCATAGACAGTAGCATTGAGAATACAATCGACTCGACTGGGTTTTCCAAAATACGGATACGCCAGTTGCAAGCTTTGCAGATGTGGCCAGTTGGCTCCCCACACCTCAGCGCGTGGCAGCACTGAGGACAGCTGCGAGAGTACCAAAGCTGAAAAGTTCAAAGAAAAATCAGGTATGTGAGTGGACTTGAGATTTACCTCTACACTGCTCCTGGCCACTGCGCAGGGCGAAGAGCCCACGCCAGAAATAACAACATTAAAGGGCGTTTTTTATATTGCAAGCATTTGAGCAAGATACTCAGTGATAAAGGACTCCTCAGCACATGCATCCAATAAAGCCCTCGCCGTGACTGTGACGCCTTCAGTAGATTGCAATACCACCATTGCAGTAGGTAGGAGACGCCGACCGTGCGAAACCTCTGTAAAGATCTGCGCGGCACTAGATGTATCTAAGCAATCCCTCGACTGAGTGACGTGGGCAGCCGTCGATTTTGTCCGCACGTCACATGTGTTCCTTGGCTCTTGATGCAGCCGAATATGATGCTTCTCACCACATACAAAGTATCGACCTTTGGAAGTGCAATCTTCCGTACGATGTCTGGAGCTTAGACAGTTTTGACATAATTTTGAGGTAATAGCATGCTCCTTCCTAGATCCCTGAGAACAAGCAGCAAAATTTTTACAAAATCCAATAAAGTGCTCGCCTTGACAGAAAGTGCAATATTCTTGTCGATTTGATTTTGCTGACTTTTGAGTGGATAAGTGTACAGAAGTACTCTTCGGCAGCTTGCCCATGGACAACTTCCTTGAACCAAAACTGTAAATTGGTTTTTGGCCTTCTTTGCTAGGCGATTTTGCAGCCTCCTTGCAATTATCATTTGATTCGTTCGTTTCCACTAGATCGAGAGTTTGCACACGATCCTCCAAGAACTCCTTAAAATCGGCAAATTTTGGAAAGGTTTCGATTCTGGAACGCTCGACCTCTTTAACCCAGTCCAGCCTTGTCTGTTGAGCAAGTTAGCATTCGATGAAATGAATGAGCACCACGTCCCAATGCTCATCAGGCAGCCTCAGAGCGCGAAACGCGTTAATGCTCTCATTGGTGGTATTAAGTAGACGATTCAAATGCGAGCCTGACTCCTGAGCGGAAGGCAACTGGGAAAGAGCGTGCATATGGGTAGAGAAGCGCAAAAATGGGATATCATACCGCCCACATAACGTTTCCCAGGCACTTTCAAAGTTGTCACTCACGACCTCAACACCCTTTAATTTATCGGCAGCCTCGCCGTCTAACGAGTTGAGAAGGTGTTGAAATTTTATCACAGCGGGCATGCTGGTGTCATTTAAAACAAGATACTTAAATTTTTCTTTAAATGCTTCCCACGCACGTTATTTCCCGTCGAAGCGCGGTAGTTTTACCTTTTCCATCTGCGATTGAACCGAATAGATCGGAGCCCGAGGTGGCGGTAGCGCTGGTCCCGTGGAGTTAGACGCAGCGGCGGTATGAACGCTCAAACTAGCCATCCGCCCCAGCACCCAGGCGTTGTGATTAAAATACGCGGACAAAGCTTTCTCATGCAAATTATTTTTGAAATACGTCCGTTCCTTATCCGTCTCCGCGCGTGGCCAGAGGGTAATATCTTGTTCTGAAAACAACTTCCAATAACCTTCAAGAAGCTCAAGGCGAGCTTTGAAATCGGCCTCTGTGAATGCTGCGTCGGCTTTCGACTTAATTGTATTCGCTTTGAAATTTGCTAACAGCTGTAAAAGTCTTTTTCGCGAGGTGTACACACCTTCTACATCCGTCATAGTTGAACCATCAAGAGAAAAGAACGCACGGAAGAGAACAGAAAGCTAGTATCAAACGACTATGATGTTTTCAAAACAAGCCAGAAATGCGAAGTGCGAGCGAGAATTTTGCTCCTCTAGGTTTACGAATGCCGTAACGCTGATCAGTAAGAGCGTCGAGAAAGGCGAGTGTCAGTGGAAAGAGCGTTTAGACACTAGGATAGAGCGACTGTTTATCAACAAAAGTTGCCTTCACGACGGTGCGTTACCTGCTATACTTCGCTTAGTACGTAGTTACAGCTATTTCGCCTTGACAAGAAAAATGTACATGTAAAGAGGAACGGCTGTTAGACTCGTCGCTCTCCGTCTTGCGTCGCCGACTGTGGCCGAATTCCAGCGCGTTGGTCAGCGATGAGGGGGATAGCCTTCCTCGAGACTAAAAATTCCTGCGCTCGGCCTCCTTGCTCCCTCAATGGAGTATGTCCTTGTTCTCGATATGAATCTTCTTTTCCAGTCTTGTCCAGCAGAACTCAAGTGTCATTTTTCGGTTTATCCGCGCTTTTGCTTGCACTTAGCACCTTCTCACTTCGCGGCAGAGTTCACAAGCGAAATTTCCCGAGTCAACATCTAAATTGAACGGGACCAGCATAGACATTAGCTGTGATTTCCTGCCAATTAATAATCACTTACTAATCTCCTTTTTCCCGGAATGACCCCTTTTCGCCAGTAATTTTGTCAGACATTCGGCTCGAAGAACCAAACAATATGTCGACGCCGTCGGCCCTTTTTTAAGCAAGACGCGAACAGCTAGACCAGCGTAGCGAAAAGGTGGGGTTTTAAAGCGAAAAACACTTGGGTTGAATGGTGAATAACTTTAACTTTATTCAAAATCACTCTACCTAAATAAAACTGTCGAAACGGAGCTATTAAATGCGCGGCGATCTCTCGCGGAAGCAGTTTTTCTTCTAGCCGCGAACGATTCTGGAGCGCTCAGTCTCGCGCGAACGTCGCCGGAATTTCTGCCCCTCCTTTCCCGTCTAGAGGTTCGAATCCGCTCGTGACTCTTTGCGAGGATGAGTAGGGGCAGTAGTCGAAGCTCGCGGACACTCGCCTTGTGGATATTTCATAGACGGGCCTACACATAATTAAGTGGCGCAAACAAGTAGCGTGAATCCAATGACGCTTTCTCCAAGAATCACTCTGTACAAGCTCTAATAACACAGGAACTAGCTACGTCTCACAACGACTTGCAAGAAAGCTCCGAGTGACTTCCCACTAGTTTGAAATTTTCCAACTACAATCAATGTATTCGTGTTTTAGCCTACATTTAGAGATGTAAACTTAATTCGGCTGTCGAACCATACAAATGATTAACAACATATGTCTCAGTGCAAGAATTGGCTCTTGCGAGGCATTCCTGCTTCAAGGCAATTCAAGTTCACCATTTTGCGGAGGAACTTCGTCTTCTATCTGCGAGTCAACAATTACCAATGCGCAACCGACTATTTCGGCTGTCGCCATTCCTATGCGAGCGTGGACTAATGCGAGTAGGAGGAAGGCTGCAGAATGCTCTGCTTCTGTTCGACGAGAGACACCCAGTTATGTTACCTCGAAGATGCGACTTGATCTACCGACTCGTCGAAGACGCCCACCGACGCACCCTGGACGAAGGCGTCAAGTTAATACGTTTCTATCTTTACCGATTTGTATGGATCATCAAAGGCCAAAACTTGTTCAAGAAAGTTTTGCATCATTGTACTGTCTGCGGGAGATTTGGCGCACGCGGACTACTGCAGCGAATGGCTCCGCTTTTGGCGGTAAGACTACGGCCTTTTCGCCCATTCGAAGCTGTCGGATTGAACTACGAGGGTCCAAATCCAATACTTTTTTCGAAAGGTCGTTGCGCCAAATCAACGAAAGGGTATGTAGCAATCTGTATCTGTATGACAATACGCGCCATGCACGTAAACATACTTTCAGATCTCAGCACTGAAACCTTCTTGGCTGCGTTCGATCGCTTTACATCTCGACGAGGTCTGTGCACCACGTTATACTCCGACAATACAACAACCTTCAAAGGAGCGTCCGCAGAACTGTCAGCGCTGTTCGCACAGTCTTCAGATGTTTCAAAGAAGGTGATAGGACAGCTTGCGACCAAAGGTACGGAGAGGAAGTTTATTCCTCCTCGTGCTCCCCATTTTGGAGGACTTTGGAAAGCGGCGGTGCAAAGCTTTAAGCACCACTTCAAGAGCGTGATCGGGGAAGCAACGCTAACGCACGAAAAATTTATAACTCTAGCGACAAAAATCGAGGCTTGCTTAAATTCACGTCCTATCTGTCCTTAAAGCTCGTAAGGTACCGATAACGTGGCATTAACCCCTGCACACTTTCTTGTAGGTACCTCTCTTCTGGCACCCGTCGACCCGATAGAAAAACGGCCAAAATCAGGCAGACTGACCGACCGTTGGCATCTGATCACCTCCATGCGCAACGCATTCTGGAAGCGTTGGCACAAAGAAGCGTTGCACCACCTGCAACAGCGCAACAAGTGGCTGAAACCACAGCCAAACCTTCGTGAAGGAGACGTCGTCCTTATCAAGGATCAGCTCATGCCACCTACCAAGTGGCCTTTGGGCCGCGTCATCCAAATACATCCCGGCAACGACGGATTGGTGCGAGTGGCTACCATAAAGACAGCAACTCCCACCTTCGAACGCGCCGCTGAGCGCTTAATTCTGCTGCCACGTGACAGTCCATCTTCAGTTGCAGATCAAGAAGACAATAAACATGCGTAAATGGAGAGCATGTGTGACTGTCCGCGAAAATTCAAAACCTAAGATTTAATCTTGTTAAGTTTTTCAATTCAATTTACAATAGCAATAGTAATTTCTTTTGAGTAACTTCGATTACTAATTCCAGTTTCTTTTTTCGTCACAATTTTCAACTTGACCAAGAGTAATCGATATTGTCAATTTTTTTTGTAACACTACTGAAGCCATTCTAATTAATTCAATTTAAAATCCTTAGTTAATTCTTTGAGTGTATCTAAGCAAACGTAGGTGTGGCTTTATTTCAAGCACTCGATTCGCCGAAGCTTTAGATACATGAATTTTGTTTATCGTTGCCACTCCCGGGGTCAGAAAGACGGACGGTATGTTCGCGTTTATATGCAATGATTGTGTCGTGCGCTATAGGAGCAGTGCGTCATAGTACAGGCGCGAGCGGTTTACAGTGTGTTTTGTGGACTGTAGCGCTCTACAGCTCTTCCAGCCTGAGCAGGCTGATTCGTAGAGCGATTTTTGAGAGTAGACTATAACTACTGGCGAATACGCCGCGCACCGAGCAGAGCGCGTCGTTATATTCGCGATGAGCTCCCGATAAGCGAGGATGCCTCTGCCAGGCTCTTTTCCAGCGATCAAACTTTGTTTTGTTTTACGATTATTGAAAGAAAGATTATAGTAAAGAAGAAGAAAAGAAATAAACCAATTAAAAGCACAACGCCATCCCATCCACTTTCTCCGCACTTAGAAGCTCCGTCCTCTCTAACTTCGTGCTCCGTATACGAAGTCAAGGCGACTTCAACAAAATATTTATATTATTATTATTATTATTATTATTACACAGACCGACAAATTTTAAAGCCAGAGACCAGACCTAACATTTCCGAAGGATTTTGATGCGCTGAATCCGAATCCGAGCTCGAAATTGCTCCTGTACGTCAGGTTTTTAAGATATCCTAACCTAAAAGTGCAAAAAACGCGTTTTTTAGCTGTTTTTGAGGTTATGTAACCAAAACACGAAAGATGTCTACCACAAAAGCTAATATGGAATTTGAAAGTACTAATCGTCCCCTTTCAAACCTACTTGGATTTATTAGGATATCTTTATTTTTCACCAAAATATTGTAATTTGAAATTTTTTATTTTAGCGTTTTAACCCATTAACGCTGAGGTGTTCAGATTTATACAACGCATTCTCTATTACTAACGGTACGATATTTTTTTTTCAAAATATTATCTGTCAGTTTTTTGTTATAATCCCTAGAAGATCCAATATGGCGGCCACAATTTAGGGCTTTAAAAAAGAACAAAGGATCCCGCACAAAATACCAACAAAAAAGCGTGCAGTCGTTTGGAACCAAACTTCGCACATTGATAAAACAAAAGAAGACGGACTGCGCGGAATGCTACTGCGCACTCTGTGTGCATTCTAATGTTC
>UELU01010825.1:0-12787 GCA_900490025.1 Megastigmus dorsalis
TTAGTACGCTATCTATGTCCTCATTAGGCGAGATAGACACCCCCGCAAAGTGTGTATTGAGCTCGTCCGGGGTGAAACCATGTAGCTCCTCCTTGCTCTTAGGCAAGAGGCCAAGATTACGCATTTCACTCCAAATATCCTTCCCATGATCAAGAGCGTCAGAAAGCTGGTTACTAAGAAAGGAGGTACGCTCCTGATCCATGCGCACCTCAACCTCATTGCGCAAGTGAAGAAATTCGTCCAGTAGAGCGGCACTCCCAGTCCTTTTATACCGTCAGAGAGAGAGGGAGAGAGAGAGAGAGAGATCAGTGCAGCGCAGCACGAGTAAGTACTGTGTACCTTACAAGAAAAGCGACGGATCGCAGCGGCGATCCGTGTGTGTGTGTGTGCGTGTGCGCGCCACATTATTAGTTGCCTTCTCGGTTCGCGGATCTGATTGTATCGTATTTTAGTGTAGAATATATTTCATTGTTTAGATTCGCGCATTATTTATTCACGAGGTATCCCTGTTTTTTCCTAATATCCCGCGATTACCGCCGCCTCCGCGGGCACAGTAGATAGCGGATCTGCTGTGCATTTTCTGAGCAAGCTGGACTCGTGAGCCTTGCACGGAGCTCACGAGTATCTTTGGTCCAAGCATCGGAAAGCGAGACTCAACAAGAGAGTCTCGCATTTGTCAACGGTAGCTGATAGATCCAGAACAGTGGGATAAATCAGAGGATTTTCCCACTGCAACGTGCAACAGAGAGGAGTGTGCAGTACAGGGTTACTGCACACTGAGAATAAATCAGCTCCGTTATAACATATTGCAAAATCCATTTTTGGGGGTGGATTTCGAGGGCGGATTTCACCCTCCTCAAAGTGTTTTTCCGCCAATAAAAAAAACACGTGTTACTTATTTTTTTATAAACTACAACATATCAAAAGAATATTGATATCTCCTTAAAAAAAACTTTTAAAAAAGTAAGATGCAGACAAGTATACTTATATATAAAATCAATATTAATTAAAGAAACAATATTGCAATGTTTTTTAATTAAGTTAAAAAAATTATTATAGATTTAAAAAATTTAAGAATTCTATTATAATTGTTAAATTTTATATCACACAATTCTATTGCTATGATGAACTTTCAAATTTCTAATACAAACAATAGAAAGTTGTGAAATCATGTGATAAATAGCCAAGTAACTCTATTTTTTAATTTGCAAACAAAAAATATAAATTTCAATTTTTCGTTCATTATATAATTTTATTAATTTATGGAGCTCATCGATTACATCACCATTAATCTGCTGAGTTTAAGGACTATTTTCTTCAAGCTCATTATCTTCCTTGTTTATCATTAAATTTATCAATGCTGGATAACAAATAGATCTACCATAGTCTCAATATAAGACCAAAATGAAATGAGTTTTAACTTGCGTATGGTGCCTTATTAAGAATAGCGATGCCAGATAAGTTATCAAAGCTACCAAAGGTGTTAACAATTGTTATATATTGAGACTGCGGTAGATGTATTTGTTATCCAGCATTGATAAACTTAATGGTAAACAAGGAGGATATTGAGCTTGAAGGAAATAGTCTTTAAACTCAGCAGATTAATGCTGATGTAATCGACGAGCTCTATAAATTAATACGAACCTTAGCATTTGCATTAATAAAATTATATAACGAACGAAAAATTAAAATTTAGATTGTGTTTTTGAGAATTAAAAAATAGAGGTACTTGGCTATTTATCACTTGATTTCACAACTTTCTATTGTTTGCATTAGAAATTTGTAAGTTTATCAGTGCAATAGAATTGTGTGATATTAAAATTGATCAATTATAATAGTATTCTTAAATTTTTAAAATTTATAGTAATTTTTTTAACTTTATTAAAAAACATTACAATATTGTTTCTTTAATTATTATTGATTTTATATATAAGCATACTTGTCTGCATTTTACTTTTTGTAAAGTTTTTTTTAAGGAGATTCCACAACTTTTTTAAAGACTAACGTTGGATTTTATATATACAGTTTGACTTTATATACAAAAGTATACTTGTCTACATTTTTGTACTTTTGTAAAAGTTTTTTTTTAAGTATTCTCAACTTTTTTAGAGCCTACAGTTTAAGAGTTAACACATAATTATCAGTCTAGTGCAATTGAAATATTAACTAATAAGTGAAATGTTTGGTCTACATTCGTAAATTCAATAACACAATAAATATTCTTCTAAGTGTAAATATTTCATTGTCAAAGTAAGAGTTATCCTTATAGTGTTGGATAATAACAATAAAATAAAAGTAAACTTGTCTGTATACATTATACTTTTGCAAACTTTTTTTAGCCATTTCATAGACTTTTTTCAAAAATAAAGTTTAAGGACCACAGATATACTGAATTGGTCTAATACCATTGAAAGTCAATTACCCGAAACCATTGGTCATTTTGACATAACATATTAGTATAATGCCCACTATTAATAGTTTTGCCGTGATGAAATATGCCGTTTATTACGTTGTACTGTTTCTTTTGAATAGAAATAACTGACCGTGGTATTTCGTTCATTCTGAAATTACTCATTTCGGAAATTTTTGTACCATCGGCATTTAAAAGTACAAAACGTATTATAAATAAGGTGTTCTTTATATTTATATTAACTTTTTGAAGCATAGAAAATTTAATTACAAATTTTATTTGTTTCATTTCTCATATCGCATCCATGGCATCGTGTGACAGTCATTAATATACATGTCCAACAACATTTTGTAAAATAGTCGACGTATTACACAGGTCTGTTAAGAATTGTGACACATCTTGTTGAATGTTTACTGCACATTTTACATGCACATTTTGTCTATACGTGCTAAAATATTTTTTATTCCATATTTAGCTTCTATCATTTATCAATAGTTTTTTATTTATTATCTCTTTGCAATCTTATTCCAAAATCTTTAAACATCGTTGAGCCACCAGATAACACAATATTATTATACACTAGCCTTGTAACATCTAATATAGAACAGTTCTGAATAACATCATCTGCAATTCCCAGTGTATTTGACGTGTTTGTATATATTTATATATAGCGGCTGAATTCTGACCCTCTTTTTGTACGAATTTGTATATCTATGTACGTGGAATATACTTGTATCGGGAAAATTTGTACTTATTTGTACATCTATATATAGCGTCTGAACCTCTCGATAAATTATCGTTAAACTATGTATTTAAAAAAAGAAAACTAAAGCATCGCGATATACGAGTAGACCGGGCAAAATTGGCGGACCCGTGGAAGATGAATTCTATCGGAAAATTTTTTCATAAATACTTTCTTTAGATCCCAGAGAATAAGAAACTTCATGTTGCCACCGCGCAACTTGGTTACAATTTGTTTAAACAAATTTCTTTTAAACAAATTAGTAAAAGTGATTTTTTTTATTCGAAAAAATATTTTTAGATTCATTGGACCATTCTAAACAAAAAAGGTCCTTTGTCGTTTTGTTGTAGGATGCGATGTTTTTGAGTAAAAAATTTCCAAAGTTTAAAAAATGCGATTTTCCCGCTTTTTGTAGCCATGTATGGGTATGAAAAAAAAACTTTTTTGTTTAGTTCACCATGGAAACATGAACTTTGAACTTTCCTCTACAACTTTCTGTAAAGCAAATTAAAAAAAAAAATGAGTGGCAACATGTTATTTTGGAATAGAGAGTTGTCTCTCACGAGCTACACCGCTGCATGCGTGCCACCTTCTCAGCGCGCATAGTCGCCTGGTAGGGGGGCCGTAAATGGTCGGCATTGGACCTCTCACGGATCCCCTATCATCAATATAGTATAACCAACTTAACTTAATCCTCATGTTTCGTGGGTATTTCTCTTCTCGCGACGTTTTGAGAAAATATTATCGAAATTTTGACATGTTTGTATATCTATATCGGGAAAATTTGTACATATTTGTATATCTATATAGCGTCTGAACCCCTCGTTAAATTGTCGTTAAACTATATATATGAATTTAAAAAAAAAGAAAACTAAGGCATCGCGAAAGGAAAACAGAGACATACTCTGAGTTACTAGCGTACCATGCGAGGTGAAGAAGTAGCAGCGCAACACAGCAAGAGCAACTATACGAGAGTTGTCTCTCACGAGTTACACCGCTGCGCGCGTGCCACCTTCTCAGCGCACATAGTCGCCTGGTAAGCCGACCGAAGATGATCGGCAAGTGGACCTCTCTTGTCTTTTGGTGGCGCATGCGCAATTGAAATATACTGAACATATTATACTATAGAGTGCGTGAGAAGAAAAGCACATACTATAGAGGGCGTGAGAAAACCGATAATTTTCTTAATGATGAAATGGGGTTAAAAAAGTTTGAACGGCTTTTTCTTTGCACTCAGTGGATAGATTTTCATGATTTTTTTTGTAAATGGCAAATTAGAAGTATATATAGGCACACGGTCGCGAGGCTAGCAGACGCTATACTTGTCTGTGGCGCGCGGCCGCGCGCCGTGATCGGTGAGGTCGGGTTGGGAGACTTTCCTTGTTAGACCTGTAAGTTACAAAGCTTCTGCATTTTGAGACTGGATTTTATGAATACTGATCAAATTACCATTCTTTTTTACAATGCGATTATTAAAAGATACCCATAGACGAAACAACGCATACGCAATTGTGGCAACATTAAATTAAGGGCTCTTTTTATGCAACATACATGTAGATACATATATCGAACCAAAACGGCATGTACAAAGACTACATATCAAATCGATCCATACACAATTATGGCAACATTACGGTTAAAGTGTCAGGTCCAGTGCTTATGCTGTCAATAACTAGTCAATTTACGTAAATTGACGCTGCTGTGATAAGATGTATGTTGCGCACAGCTATAGCTATTATTATAAGATGTAGTCAAAATTTAAATTTAAATTAAGTTTGCCTGAAGATGCCGGCAACCCATACCGGCGAAACGTTGCAAGAATTTTGCATATATGTGAAGAAAGTTTTTGTTTTTTCCATCCTTGACCCTCAAGATCGTATTTAATTGTTCTTAATTGTTCTTTTAATATTCAAATTTTTTGATTTAGGAAATGCGAATATCAAAGATTAATAACCCAGTTTGGATGTTATCATCCTCATGGTAACGCCAGAAATGGACATCAAATCTACGTGAACATTCATTGCCGTAATATTAGTTTAATGATAATATTAAAAACTTTTTTTTGATGAACGTATGTGAGAATCATGTTAGATGAAACTCATGTGATCCACATTGCGATCTCAGACCAAACTGTCACGTGATTCTCACATAATTCTCATATGAATCCCACATGAAATGCTCATGTAATTCTCATATGCTTCTCACATTAATTTTTTTAGCAGAGATTACAAGAAAATCTATTGTCGTTGTAGTTAGGTATGTCTAAATTGTAACTAATCTATCGCTGTCATTCGCATTATGCTGTATTCGAAGCATAGGTATTTAATTCATTTAGATATATACGCGCCGGTAGCATAACTTTATTATAAAAGAAATGGAATACTGGGCTGATCCATAGGTACTAAAGTGATTAGTTATATTTGTTAGATGTTTCGAGACAAGCTGCTACTTAATTTTTTGGAGCACATGCCGATGTCGCTCTAATCCCGTGTGGTAGAATAATAGCTAAGTAAAAATCACAAAATGATGCTGTCGCTGTAATCATGTATGTTTAAGAGATTTTTCGGCTCTAAATCGGCATATTAGGGAAAAATAATGTCTCTTTCAGTTTAAGCTAAGCAACGTAATGTTTTCTTCAAGTCTATTACAGAAAAATTGATTGTCGTTGTAGTCAAGTATGCCTTAGTAAAAGTTATATTATTGCTATCGTCCGTGTCCGTGTTAATTTATTTTGCAGAGTTGCATAAATTTATTTTGATACATATTGTTTAAATATTTGGTATCGCTGTAATTAGGTCTGCCATATAGTGTAATGATGACCGAGTGGATACAATCATTAAATTTATTAGTTACATTAGCCAGACATTTGAGTCAAGATTCGCATTGATTTTTTAGAGATCATGACGATATTACTGTATATTGATATTTTTGGCCGGTATTCAAGAGTTTAGCTGTGTTTGAGGTACCGATAAGCTACTAAGGTGTTTAATCTAAATTATTGACTTTCTTCAATAAAAATTACATAAAATCAGGTTATAATTTTTAGCAGGTAAAGTAGGTAATGGACAAATGGATACTGAAATCAATGCGGTACAGTGACTTTCTAGTTTCATGCAGTATTTCCAGTATCGAACAATTTGAGTCAAGTTAATTCATATTATTCTAAAGTAGATACTTAAGTCTCTTCAAAACAGTATGCTAGACTTAGGGTTAAGTATTATACTGTAATTGAATCATTGATAATTCTCTTAGATAATAATTAAGGCATATGATTTCACCCTATGAAGATAACCACAAAATGACGCTGTCGCTGTAATCAGGTATGATTAAGAGATTTCTCGTCTCTTAATCGGCATATCATGGAGAAATAATGACTCTTGTCAGTTTAAGCGAAGCTACGTAATAATTTCTTCAAGTATAATACAGAAACATCGGTTCTCGTTGTTGTCAGGCATACCTTAGAAACAGCTAGATTATTTTGATATTTGCGCCGATAGCATAACTTTATTATAAAAGAAATTGCGTAAATACTCTTTGTCGTTGTAATCAGGTCGGTCAAATAATAGCCGAGTGTTCGCTGTCATCCGGAGCAGTGAAATGATGACCGGATCAACATAGGTACTTAAGTGATCAGCTATATTTGTTAGATATTTCGAGACAAGCTGTTCCTTCATTTTGGAAGCAGATGCCGATGTGGCTGTAATCTGGTGTATTAGATTTATAGTTAAGTGTTATACTAGAATGCAAGCATGAGCAGATCATTTTAATTAACCCTATGCAGACAAAAATCACAAAATTATGTTGTCACCGAAATCGGTTGTATTTTAGTCCCAAATAATGACTAATCTCACTTTAAGCTAAGAAACATAATGATTTCTTCAAGTATATTACAGAAAAATTGGTTGTCGTTGTAGTCAGGTATGTCTTAGTAACAGCTAATTGGCGTTAAGGATGACAAAACCTTACATGTTAGCGGCGATCAACCTGTTAAACAGGTATTTAAGTAAACTTACAATAGATTTATTGATAGCAGCGAAAGGAATTTTAAGATATTTAAAAGCAACTAAAGATTTAAAATAGACTTATAAACAAATTAAATATCTGGGTAAACGAGAAAATAAAGTAAGAAAATAGAATGAGTATATAACTTAATTTATTTTAACCTTTTGCAGGTGCCAGTACTGCACTAAATGAAATTGTATTCTTCCTCATAGTTTTCAAAAAAATACTAATTATCATTACATCACTTTAGCCTTAGGGTTCTTTCACGATAAGTAACAGCGAGTTCCTCTCGTATACCTCTGATTCCTCAACACAGTAGTGTGAGGATATGCTTTATTGTTGTTTGAATCTATACCCTGCTTTAAAAATACAGGTGAAAAATTAGGTGATTTTCCCCTGATTTTTGCTCTTTGTCCTTATTTAGCTAATCCGTACAGGCTATATTTCTATTTCCCAACCCTTAGGGATCTTCTGAAATAGTCGGTACATGTACTTACTGTCTATTCTTAAGGGGAAGCCGTACTTAAGAAACGCGACCTACCATACCGGTATTCTAATTATTCAATTTATGTTTGAAGTGATTATCATAATCACTTCATAATTTGGGAAATGATAGAAAATGAAATATATTTTGTGCCTCTGGTCTTCGTGTATCGAAATTCTACAATAAAATAAAAAAACATTCTCACGGCTACTAGAGAAATTGTAAGGTTAGGTGACATTTTGCTTATATCGTATCAATTTATATGCATATCTCTAAGAAACACACCATAGGCACAACCCTATTACTAAATAGAATATTCTGAAACATTGAAAAGTACGATTGAACCCACAACAACATTTTTATTTGAGAAATAGGAATCGCAATTGGATTCTGCACAGAAGATAGTAGGGCATGGTGCGCGTGCGCAGAAAGTTAAGAGAAGAGCTAAAGAGGCTATAGAAGGAGGGCTAAACCGAACGCCTTATGAGAATGTTTTTTTATTTTATTGTAGAATTTCGATACACGAAGACCAGAGGCATAAAATATATTTCATTATGATTATGATAATCACTTCAAACATAAATTGAATAATTAGAATACCAGTATGGTAGGTCGCGTTTCTTAAGTACGGCTTCCCCTTAAAGGTCCCGTACAGGCATGAAGGGTTCCTCCTCAAATATAACCATTGGTATATTAGGCATTCTATCATAAATAAAACCTCCTTAAATGTAACCATTAGTATATTAAGCACCTTTTCAAAATGACAAACTCATATAGAGGAAAGAGAGCATTTTTATAAAAAAAAAAAAACTTTTTACAAGTTATACTTATACCAAAGCATCATATTTTGAACCCTAAGTATAACATCTACAGATCTCCTTAAAAAGTGCCAATGCATATACATATATATAGGAAACTATGGAGATTTTTCCACCTTGTTGAAATAATTTCGGCCCAACCGCTGCATACAGATGCTTTTACAAATTTTAAAATTGCGCCCAAAAAATCATATAATTCCGATGCGTCTTAGAAAAACCTTTAACCTCGATTCTGGATTGATCTAAACGGATAAAAACTTTCCGAAATATAAACAAAAAAAAATAAAAGTTTTATGTTTAGTTTAAGTAAGGCTACTTATGATACACTTAACTAACAAGCCAATTTTAAATAATTGACAAAATCTATTTAGTCTTTTATTCTCATATTCTAAAAAAGAGTTTACTGCATATTTAATCGTTTACATAATCCTGATAATATGTTGTACATAATTATGTATTAAAACAAAAAATTTTAGATATTTCATTGGAAATATGATCATTTTAAGATCAATTCGATTGCTTCAAATTCATGAAAGTATTGCCGAAAATTATGGACCGTTATTTTTGGATAAATCTCTTACTCAGAGACAGCAGTACTTAAATGGTAGATATTGGTTTAAATGCTCTTGCTGTGCTTGCATTAATAATTGGCCTTTATTGAAAAATATGGAGTCAGCACATGTGTATATTCGGTAAGTACTCTTGGTCCCAAAATTCTCTAATTTACATATATATTTATCTTATTTTTATTTAATAATTCGTGTTATGCTTTGATTATGTGAAACTATTTATAGTTGTATTAAAAATGCCTATATAATCCATCACTTTAAAGGAGAATCCGCACCCTTTAAGTTAAAGATTTGGCTATGACTTTACAGAGACTGAGTTAAGACCCATTTAATTAAAATACACGAAAATCATGACGCTGACGCTCTTGATAATGGGAAAGATATTTGGAGGGAAATGTGTAATCTTGGCCTCTTGCCCAAGAGCAAGGAGGAGCTACATGGTTTCACCCCGGACTAGTTCAACGCACACTTTGCGGGGGTGCCAATCGCGCCCAATGAGGATATAGATAACGTATTAAACATCATACAGTGTGCATCTGATGATGGTTTTGCATTTCGTCCAGTTACTTTTCCAGATGTAGTTCTCGCCATGTCTCACTTTACATCTCAGGCGAGGGATGTAGATGACATACCGCGAAGTGCTGCGGTGAAGTCTCTGCCAGTGTTGAGGAATTATATAGTTCCTTTATTTAACTCCTGCTTTGCTCAGGTAGTCTTCCCGAGTGCTTGGAAATGGGCGCAGTTAGTGGCTTTTTTTTCATGTGTAAGAATTGTACAGTATATATTATTATTAAATTTAATTATAATTTTCAAAAATAAAAAATTTTTTAGTGAACATATATAAACAATGTATGAATTGTGTCGTGAAGAGTTACAATAAAGCAGAAATGTTTATATCCTGAAATCTTGTTGTGTTTGTAACGTATTATATCATTCAATTAAATATTGACAAATTCAATTATATTTTAAATTATACAAAATAAACCAAAGAAAGCCGTATACTTCAACTAATTTTATACCTGCGGTGGCGATCAGCAAACATGAGTTCTAGTCAACCTGCAGATATATTTAATCTGCATGATTGATCGTGTGGGCTTAACAGTCATGTGACTTTTTGCAAGACACAGGTTTCAATCTTGACCATGCCAATTTTTAAAACTAACCTATTAAAATGAAAAAAAAAAATTAAATTGTCAAATTCTTTTATTTAAGCCCTGATAATAGTAGTATTTTTGGCAATAAACTTATTTTCCATGAAATTCCTTTTTTTTATGTTTTAATCGAAGCACTTACAGAAATATATGAGTTCTAGTGATTTTAATTTTATTTCTTAAATATTTCATTAATTTTCAACTATTATTTTATTACTTAGTTCAAGTACTGCTATAATTCGGTATAATAGCTCTTAATCATAATTTTTATACAAGTGTAATAGGCTTGCAAGGCACAACAGTCCCTGCTCGCGTTACATGCTCGCATTCAATCTCTACAACTGGTTTCACTTCTAGTTGTAAATAACCAGCTGGAATTCCACCTGGTTATCCAGGTAAAATTATAGTTCGAATTCCAGCTGCGCCTCCTGTTTTTGGACAACGGTTTAATGATTGTAATTTTTAAAACTGGTTTAATGGTTGTAATTTTTAAAACTGGTTTAATGATTGTAATTTTTAAAACTGCTTTAATGGTTTAATGATTGTAGTTTTTGTACAACAGTTTAATGATTGTAATTTTTAAAACTAATTCTTAATACATCAAGGATTATGTGTGTAGTGTTTCATAAATTAATCCCTTGAAAATTTTTTTTACGAGCACTTGAGGTATCGAAATTCATACCTGTGGCCGATTAACAGCATGATAAAATGCATTAATCTTATTGCAAATATTCATTTTTCTTATTTATGAATAAATAAATTAGAATGAATAAATTAGATAATCTTTATTCTAGAATTACCGTAACTAGTCCCATTCTTCTGCCCCTTTCCCGTCACTCGGAATGAATCGAATATTTGCTCTCTTATACGATAACGCGCAGATAGTTGAGAAACAGTTATTTATAATTGATTCATTTATTTCTGAATAATTAATTTTTTTTTAGTATTTACTTATTATTGATTCATTAAATAATAACAAGCAGTTGCATTTTCTTAATCAGATATCGTTTCAAGACCATGCATTTCTGAATAAAAAAAGTAGTTTTGCTAATGAACGAGATCCATTTAGTGAATTTATTTTAATTTAATACTATTTTAATGTTTATATCCAAGTCTAGATTTTAATTATTAAAAAAAAGATCAAATCCTTATAGGAATAGATATTTGCACGCCATTTTGTATTTACGAATAGCCTATCGACACGCTGAGACGCCTCAGTGACACATACTCGTACACTGAAAAGTTTTTGGGACTGCAGCCGTCTCACCGCTAGTAGTGCAGCACCCCCTCTAGGCAGCAGTGCCACTTTGGGAGAGCAGCCTTCCCTCATGAGTGAGAGCTCTGGTGTTCCACTCAGTGAGAGATCCGCCGTCCCACTAATGAATGTGATCTCCACCTCAGCGCGAGAGTGACATTGACTACGAAAACTTATATTATATGACTTCAAATGTAGTATATATGATAATATAATTTAAATATTAACATTCGGTTAACTGTACTTACGTAAATTAATAATTAAAAATTTACTAAACTCGGAATATAGTTCTCGATCAAAACCATTCATTTTCTTAAAGTTAATATACAATCAATTTGAATTTTATATAAAGTCATAATCAGTTTTTGAAAAATTAATTATAAATTCATTCTGTATGAATCTTGAGTAACAATTTTTTTGAGGTTATATTTGCATTTTACAATCGATGTTGATATTATAATAAAAGTACTTACCCTTTAACGCATCTTGTACATCTTGCCTGGTTCCGTACTTTACAAAAAAATCATCCATACTATGATCTATAATTAATTTGTTTATGAAAACCTATATATAATAGAATTTACTTGCGTGTGCACGCGGGAAAATAAGTTTATCGCGGCAAACGGACAGCTGCTCTCTCAGTGAAAGAGATAGCTTACCACCTAAGTGGCGCTGCTGCAGGCTCACTTTGGGACTTCAGAGCTCCCACTGTGAGAGAGCAGCCGTTCCACGGCGTAGTACGCCAGCAGTCTCTCATTTGGGATAGCAGCAGTACGCGTAGGGACTGCTGCAGTCCCAAAAACTTTTCAGTGTACAGGATACGACCAACACAAGCCCCCATCACTCGTGCCACGTGTGAGAAGACAGACGACGAACACATACAATACCTATAGGTATATCTGTAGCACTCGGCCGCTTGTCCGTCCACACTGAGAAACTCATGGCGGTCCCTGACCGCCACGAAACTCTGATCCCCTGTCACGCTCACGCGTGGAGACCATCCGCCTCCACTGAATAAATCCGTGGCGGTTGCGGACCGCCACGATAGAACGCTCCCAACTCACACTCACGCGTGGTGGTGAATCACCTCCACAAAACAAGACCGTGGTTGTCTCTGACTACCACAGTTTCGCGCGCATGCGTGGCGGTTATTAGCATCATTGCAGTGAGTCTTTCGTCGCATGGCAGTGGCAAAAATCAAGATTAATAATAAATTCAGGTAAATATATATTTATGCATTCTTTAATAAAAAAAATTACCTGCATTAAAATATGTAATACTGATTGTTGAAAGACAATAAGAGATAGTCGAAGTCTTTCATTTATTCTATTTATAAACTTATACTATAATCTAACC
>UELU01010847.1:0-10874 GCA_900490025.1 Megastigmus dorsalis
TTATTAAGGGGGTGTCAAAGTCCTACAGTTACCACTCAAACTGTTTTACCGATCAGATATGAATAATTAGTAATAACTAAATAAATAGGTAAAATTATGCAAATCCCAAATACAGGTGCACTTTGTCTATTAATTATATATCTTCTAGCAAAATTTCAAGTGAATATTTCAACAACACCTTCAAAAATTTCTGCACCGAAAAAATAAGTATTTGCATCGAAATGAGTGCATTTTTTCGGTGCAAAAATTTTTAAGGGTGTACTTGAAATATTTACTTCAAACTTTGCCAGATGATAGATAATTGTTAGAGGTAGTGTACCTGTATTTGTAATATTCATAATTTCAAGTTTTTATTTAGCTATATCGAAATATTGAATATCCGGTTGGTAAGGCAGAAACTGTTTTATCGGTCGGATATGGATAGTTAATAATAACTAAACAAAAACTTAAAATTATTCAAATCCCAAATACAGGTGCACTACCTCTGTGAATTATCTATCACTTGGCAAAGTTACAAGTAAATATTTCAAGTACACCCTTAAAAATTTCTGCACCGAAAAAACGCACTCATTTCGATGCAAATACTTATTTTTTCGGTGCAGAAATTTTTGAAGGTGTCGTTGAAATATTCACTTGAAATTTTGCTGGAAGATAGATAATTAATAGACGAAGTGCACCTGTATTTGGGATTTGCATAATTTTACCTATTTATTTAGTTATTACTAATTATTCATATCCGATCGGTAAAACAGTTTGAGTGGTAACTGTAGGACTTTGACAACCCCCTTAATGCTTACCAAGCAGTTTCACACAACAATATTGACAAGTGTTGCATAAAAACCAGATTGTGCATTTAATTTTTCAGTAGCTTATCGTATTGCTTGTCTTGAAATTTTCCTTATTACATACCTGTAATTGAATAAATTATAATTTATTTGATACAAAAAATAAATATAATTAATTTCAGTTCTATGATAATATCTTATTTTCAATAGTATTTTAGTTATAAGAGCTTTTAATAATCAAAATATTTATTAATTTATTTATTTAATAATACACTGGCTATCTATACAAATGAAAAAAGGAATCAAATGGCTAATTGTACACATACAAGAATAAAAGAAAAACAAATTTGACAATATGACATGTATAGTTAGAATGAATTAATAAAACTGGGACACCCATACTCACTACTCGCACAAGGTCTGGATAAGTTTCCCGAAACATTGCAGGAAGACCCTGAATCATTCTAGCGATTGCTAGAGGACTTTCCTTTGCATAGATTTCTTTGACTTCCTTTACCATTTCAGTTCTGAATTGTTCAGTCTTTTTAACTTGCTCTGCAGTCATTGCATGTACCTTAAAAATTAGAAATTGTCAATTGTTTGTTAATAAATAGGAATAAGAAATAAAATATAAGAATGAATTAGAATTAAGTAAATAGTAAAATAATGTTTTGGAAACCGAAATATATTATCTTATATAGAAAATTATTTGTATTTTATAAATGCAAATGATGGTTACATGAATTGCATTTTTTTTT
The DNA here is from genome assembly GCA_900490025.1 of Megastigmus dorsalis. NCBI lineage: Eukaryota > Metazoa > Arthropoda > Insecta > Hymenoptera > Megastigmidae > Megastigmus > Megastigmus dorsalis. The sequence continues at coordinate 1,544 of UELU01010847.1, forward strand.
AAAGCTAACAATTTTTTTTTCTTTATATAAAGTAAAAGTAAATCTTTATATATCTAGGACTAAAAATTTAATTATAATTCATAATACCTTTATTAGTAAAATCGAATCTTAATCTATCTGGAGCAAGCAATGATTCTTTTTGGTCAGCATCTGTACCCAGAACATTTCTCAAAACATGGCTGAGAGCATGTGTAGCAGAATGATTGTTCATTATGAGTCTACGTCTCGACGTGTCAACATTTAAATACAATTTATCACCTTTCTTCAAAGTTCTTTCACCAACAAGTTCCAACGTGCAAGACATATCCACTTCTAACTTGCACATTTTTAACATGGATTTGAGTATTCCAAAAACAAAATTATTTTTATTTCACTCTTCACTTTTTTTTTAAACAGATTAAAATGTGATATCCATTACTTCATTATCAATTTTAACTAGGAAGCCTTCATAATAAATTTTCCCTCTTTGCTCTGCATAAAAATTAGTTTGTTCTAATAATACTACACTTTCATCACTGGAGACTAATTCATCGACAAATTTCTTATTCTTATGCAAGGCAACCACAGTTCGAACACAAGGAGGAAAAGAATATTCTGCGTAATTCTCAGATGAATTCACTTTATATAATTGTAATTTGGAACATCATCAGTGGTTTTAATGCCATTCTTTTGTAATTCCGTAATGGCATGTACAGTCTGTGGACATTACATCTGTTCGAATAAATTTAAAAATTTTGGAAATATGGCATCGAGCGGGGGCCCCCTTTTATAGGGCGCATCGCTGTCTTACGCATTTTGCATTGTTTATGGTTGAATGCCGTGTTGGACCGGTGTTTCAACCATAAACAATTCGAAATACATAAGATATCGATGCGTCCTACGAAACTGGTACTTTCGCTTGTTGCCACATTTCCCTAATATCCTGCGACCCTCTCTGCTTATAAAGAATATTGCACTGGCTGCAGTCCAGTGCAATGTGGAAGGGTGCTCGTGCTATCACACTCGCACACACACAAACCCTCTAATGCGCGGCTTTTCTCTCTTCGAACGTACTAGCGTTATCGCGGCGGAAATCGATCTGCGGGTCGATGGCCCCCCTCTATTCTCTCCAGAGCAAGGCGCCGCTCCTCGTATTCCTCTTGTTCTTTGGCCCGCTGGAGAGCGAGCTCCGCTGCAGCGCGGTCCTTGCGCGCTTTCTCCAGGCGGGCCAACTCTTCAGCAGCCCACTTTGCCTCGGCCTCTTTACGGGCTGCGCGTGTACGACGCACTCCATACACGGCGCGCATCTCCTCGCGCCGATTCTCGACTGGGACCGTCCAGCTACTGTTGCGCTGGATGGCCTCAGCGCCATATCGCCTCCTCAGTTGATCCAGGGCAGCAAACGCTTCCTCTTCCATACGGGCTGCTTGGCGAGAACGCTCCCTCGTTTCCCGTAGGAGACGCTCCACTCTCTCGACGTCCCCGAGGAAGGCGGCCTCTGCTGCTGGTCCCCGTGACCGAGCCGAATGGACTTCTTCAGCGGCACAGGGGCCCGTCCCCTGTGCCACCTCTTCTTTCTTTGATGGCACCGGGCTCTCTTGATGAGCCGCGGTGCCCTCCTCCTCCGTTATCTGCGGTGACGCCGTACTCTCTTGCGGAGTGACGGCGCCCTCCTCCTCGTTCGGAATCGGAGGTGGCCCCGTGGTATAGGACCGACGCAAGGTAGCGTCTACCCTGGCCCTAATCAAAGGTACCACCTCCCTGTCCACTTCGGTAATGGAGACCGAGGAGTCCATCTCGGCCCCATGGGGCCTCCTCGGCCTCAACGGACAACTCCTTGAAAAGTTGCGCGCACATGCGCAGAAATTCCTCTTTATCCATCCTGAAAACAAACAAAGGGGCAGATGAGAGGGATTTACGAGCGATTGGCTCGTGTTCGACGCGGAGAGAGATTCGACGGTCGACCGGGCTTTCGCTTCGCAACCCTAACAGTTTTCACAGCCTTCTCGGTACGTAATTTCGCTCGCTTAACAGCTTTCGCGGCCTTCCGTGGCCTTCCACGGGGCCGCGACGTTTGAGGCACAGGGTCAGCCGTTACATCTCCCGCTGGAGTGCTGCTGACCTGCGCGTGCGCTGCGCTCGCTCGTGGCAGGTCGCCTAACGCCATCTTAACGCTCGCATCCAACGTAGATCGAGTCTCGACGTCATCGTCTTCGGTCAAGTCCACTTGACTCTCCTCCGCGACATACCTCTTAATTTGTTCGGCATGGACGGGTTTAATCAGCTAGCAGTCCATATCTTTAAGTTCATAGGTATTGGAACCTAGCTGGGCCGTTATCTCATACGGACCAGCAAATTTAGGAGCCAGCTTCGCGCTCAGCCCCTGAGCTGCTGAAGAAAGGATCTTATTCCTCTTCCATACTTTGTCTCCAACTGCAAAGTCAGCTGACCTCCGACGTGCATCTTAATAGGCGGCCTGTCGGTCATGTGAAGCATCCGACTTACGACTCGCACTATCACGCAACGTAACGAGCTCTTGGATTTTCCCTTTCCATTTATCCAGAGCTTCGTCTTGCTCTTTATCCAGAGCAACCAATTCCTGATTTCTTCGAATTGTCGAAGGAGGCAATGGCTGCCTACCATAGTTCAGTAGGGCTGGACTGGCGCCTACCGAACTATGCACAGTTGTACTGAAAGCGAAGACAAGCTCTGGCAAATTCTCATCCCAAGTATGATGATTGTCTTCGATAAATGCCACAATCATCGTCTTTATGGAACGATTAACTCGTTCCACTGGATTTGCTTGGGGATGGTAAGGTGGCACCGTAGTATGGTGTACGTTCCTCTCTCTCAGAACTCAGAAAGCTATCAATGGCTCAGTTTTTAAACTCAGTGCCATTGTCCGAGACGGAAACTTCAGGAGCACGGTATCTCATAAAGACACGCTCATTGAGCTCCTTAAGGACGGTTTTTGCGTTGGCCTTGCGAATGGGGATTACTTCTACCCATCGCGTGAATAAATCTTGAAAAATTAAGATATATTCGTAATTTTTCATAGACTTCGGCAAAGGACCCGTAATATCACCTGCAACCACTTGCAACGGTTTAGTGATAGTCCTTCGCCCCATTAATCCAGACGGTGCACGTTGTTCGACTTTACACTGCTGATATACAGTGCATTGTCGGACATAAGCCTCTACGTCCTTATACATACCCGGCCAAAAGTATAAATTGGCCACTCGGGTATATGTTTTCTCTCGGCCTAGATGACCGGAAGTTGGCTCGTCATGCCCCTCTTGAATAACGTCTTTTCATTTCTCCATGGGCACGACGAGCTTCCAGGCATCATCATCACCTATCGTACCCTCTAAAGCTTCATCCGGCTTATAGAAGTACAGGTGACCCCCGACAATCTTACTCTTAGGAATGCCAGTAGGGTCCTCCTCAACTTTCTGTACACAGCGCAAATACCATTCATCGCGGGTCTCTTCGACCCATGATATTGCGTTGATAGTCGGCTCCTCGTTCTCGTACATCCGAGATAGAGCATCAGGCACATTATTAAGTGCGTCTTTCCTATGCTCGACTATGGCCTTGCAATTCTAAGGCCCATCGTGCAAGTCTGCCCGTAGGATTGTGTAAACTACACAACCAACGAAGGCTGCTATGGTCCGTTATCACCTTGAACGCATAGCCCTCTATGTATGGCCTAAATTTCTTTATAGCCCATACTACGGCAAGACACTCTCTCTCTGTCACACTATAATTCCTTTCTGCCGAAGACAGAGTACGGCTTACAAATTCGAGCACTCACTCTTCTCCATCTATAATCTGAAGAAGTACTGCTCCTAACCCAGTATCGCTAGCATCTGTTTGCACAGCAAACTGTACATCAAAGCGAGGGCGCTGCAGCACAGGCGCAGTTGCGATTAGAGCTTTCATTTGATCAAAAGCTGCTTGTTGCTCTTCGAGCCACTCATACTTCCTAGCTTTTTTAGTCAGCTAGGTGAGTGGCTCAGCGATCGTGGCGAAATCTCTTAGAAATTTCCTATACCACGACGCCATGCTCAAGAAACTTCTCAGCTGTTTTAAGTTCCTTGGCGCCGGATATTTCATAATCGGCTCGATCTTTTCTGGATCGGGCCAAAATCCGTCCCGATTGACTATCACAGAGAGATATTTTGCCTCTTCTTGACAAAATACACTTTTCTCTCGGTTGAGAGTCAGACCTGCCTTATCTATACGCTGGAGCACTTACTCAAGCCGCACCAGATGCTCTTCGAATGACTCAGTCGCGACAATGATGTAATCGAAATAACTAAAAGCGTACGGCTCAAGCTCTGGTCCAATCAATCGATCAATGAGTCTTTGAAAGGACGCTCCTGCTTGACTTAGTCCGAAAAGCATTCTTTTATACTGAAACAGGCCCATCCCAGGCACCGTCAATGCGGTGATGGGCCTTGATTCAGGCTTTAATGGAATCTGGTGGTGTGCACTGCTCAAGTCAAGCGTAGATATATATCTGGCTGACCGGAGCTTGCGCAGGATGTGATCCATAAATGGCAATGGATAAGCATCTGGCTTAGAAATGGCATTGACTTTTCTAATGTCAATGCACATCCTATACTTGCCGTTACTGTTTTTCACCATCACCATTGGACTGGCCCAACCGCTCTCAGATGGCTCAATTATTCCTGCCTCGAGCAATTCCTTGACCTGGCGATGCATCTCCTCTTCCATCTTTTTAGATACAGGATAATGCTTTTGCTTAATGGGTCGAGCTGAACCTACATCTATTTCATGCTCCACCCACGTAGTACACCGAAGTATACTCTCTGGAGCTCTAATAGCTCGATCAAGTAACCGCTCAAGCAGCTGCTCTCTCAGCTGACTCCACGTCAGCGAGTCTTATGGCGGAAACAGCTGTGACTTGCCTCTCGCTAAGCCCAGCCATTTCGAGATCAACCTGCCTGTTTTCATCCTTGAAAAACAGTTGATTCTTGCAAGGATCCAAGATTGCTTTAAACAATCTCGTAAAGTTGACTCCGACATAACAGTCAGATTCCAACTCGGGCATAATAGCCACTGTTACATCCTTTTGGATCCCTGCTATCTCGAAAGGTAGGCTAACATAGCCTACGATGGACGAGTAATGACCATTTGCCATTCTCGCCCCTCTGCCATAACTAGGTCGGAGCTCTCTGCCACATGCACTAGCGATCTGTAGTCCTACTGAGCCCATTACAGTGCGGGCGGCTCCCGGATCATATAATGCTCGAATCTTGTAGCCACCAATGTACACTTGGAGCCACCAACGGTCTTCGCTCTCATCAGGATTCGAGCATCCTCCTATTGATTCCTCTGGCTGCTCATAGGTCCTCATACCTTCTGAGCAACTCTTATCAGCCTCTTTGGTCGATTCGGAGGTCTTAGGCGGCGTTGTAGGAGCCGCAGTGACCTCTACTGCATGCTCCTTTTCTCGTTTCCCGCCACGCTATTCGGGCAATATCGCGCCGCATGCCCCGGCTGATCGCAAACAAAGCACGGGAATGGTTTGTTCACTCTCCGGGGACTAGGTGGACGAGAACCGCCACCATGCTCGGCTCTAGAGCGTTTATCCCTAGGCGGGCTCTGCTTGCCCCTTGGCTTAAAATACCCAGGCTTTTTCTTAGATTCTCGCGGAGACTTGCTCCACGAGCGATCCTTCATCTCTGCTCTTATAGCCTGTACCTCCTTTAATACTTGAGCCAAGTCCGGCATACCTCGCGGCGACTGGCTCATTGCTGCTACTTTTGTCTCTGCTACTGCAGAGACACTAGGCTTAACCTTCTGCGGCTTGGCCGTCCTCTTGTACCGCGCCTCTGCGCGACGTACCATGCACTGGAGCTTTGGCAGCATATTCCGGTGCATGATGTCTAGCTGTGCCTCCAGCCTCGGCACATGAACTTGCTTTAATAGGATGGCCTGCAAGCACGTGATAAAATCTCGTACAGGCTTATCCTGCCCTTGCGTCCTCGCATTGGCCTCTGCTATCAGGCGCTGCTGAAAGCCTTTGTTTGCTCCGTACCACCTTTCGGCAGCTGCACAAAACTCAGCCCATGTTCTCCACTTGTCACGGCCATTTCTGTACCAAATGGCCGCAACACCCGTCAATAATTCTGACAGAGAGGATAACAATTCCTCTTCTGTCAAATTGGCCAATATCCTGCATTCCTCGACTCTCATCAGAAATATGTCTATGCTCTGGTCTTTATCACCAGAGAATCGAACTTGCCATTTTCTGACAATTTGGCCCACGTCTCTGTTCGATGAGCGTAAATGAGAGTTATTCTCCTGCAGTAATCTGGTATTGGATCTGAGCGCATCACCCGCACTCAGATCCATCGTTTCGGTGCTCATACTCTCTGGCATATGGCTGCCTGAGAGATTTCCCCTCCCCCAGGCTGCGCCTACACTTCGAGCACCGGAAACTACTGGGGCCACTCTTGGCACCTGAGTATCCTCCAGGAGCCTGCTATTTTCCGGATACTGAGTGTAAGTCTCCTGGAAATTTACATGCGCCTTTCTCTGGGCTATGGTATCGGCCTGCATCTCCGGATGCAAGCCAACTCTTGGTGTCCTCGGCAATCTCGCACTTCGGCTTTCTATCCTTGTACTAGAAGCCACTCTGCGATTTTGCTCCTCCTGGTGCATGCTAAATTCTGGCGTAGTTGGCCTCAACTGGCCTCTGCCACTTTGCACCTCAGGAGCTAGCACTGCACAGCGTAGAGAGACATCTCTTATGCTCTCGTGCAGCATCGCCAGTTGTTTAATTTCGGTGAATATATCCAATATATTCACCGAATTATCTTTTTCTGGGACTGCCGCTAGGTGCCTCTCGTTCTCACTTCTGCTGCCTATTATTGCGTCAATCCCATCAGACCATGAATTATTTTGTGGCAGCTCTCCATGCTGCCCACCTTTCTCCATCTCTTCATCCTTGTAGCTCTCTTCCTGGAGCTCCGCGTTATGATGTATGTCTGATGCAACATCCCTCTCTCCTTCTCGACGAGATTTGCTCAGTGCATACAACTAAGCTTCTCTTTTCTCATCCCATTCTCTCAAAATGGGATCCTTTGCTAACAGATGTACAGGGTGCATACTATCATGACTTGTATCATTGTCATCAATAGCCGCCCCTGACACTTCAAAGGATTTCTCCTCTATATAGGCCCGACGCAGCTCTTCTCGCTGCATCTGGGCCTTTGACTCGTCCGTCTCGTACGTAGGTTGAAAGTCGGCTGCTGAGTATTCACCCAACAGCCACTTCTGCAGACGACCTTTCTTGGCGAACTGCAAGCCCTCGCGGCTTAACTGTAACGTAGATAGAGCTTCTTCCAGCTCTTCGCCCTCCATGCTGTAACACCAGCCTGCTAGGGCTCTCTGCGTGGTATCGGCCATTTTTAATGGAATTTACACAGAGAAACGTGCTCAATTCCCAAAATCTGGTGTTCGATTCTCTCACTGGAGTTCGAATCTCACTACGTGCACTACCTTATTATCACTAGTGCACCTTTCCAGACTTGCTCGTGCAATTATTCGACTCAAGTCGCGTTCGAATCTTGAACGCTTGTGTTCGAATCCTCTTCTGCCCGAGTCTAATGGCTTTCTGTGCACTAGCTGTCCTTACTAGTACACTTCTTATCTCCTCTTGTGATGCACAGGCTGTCCCTAGCCTGTGCTTTCGCCAAATACTAATCATCGGATTCGAACCTCGCTATGCACAAGTTCGAACTCTTCTTTTGTATGGTCGAACCCCGCTCTATTTCCTCTCGAAACCTGTGATCGCAGGTTCGAATCCCGCCAGTGGTGTGCTGAGATCGATTCCGTGTGCTCCTGGGAGAATATCGCCAATCTAGCGAATTTTTGCTTAACAACTCCAATCAATTAGTTCATAAAACCAATCAATCGAACCACAAAAAAAAACAAAATTCTCCCAAAAGCACCCTGCCGCTATTTTAAACAAATAAAAATTATCACAAAAACCTAAAAAAAAATTTTTTGTGATGTGCCTCACTCGTCTGGTCTAATTACAAAAAAAAACAATTTTTGTTCAACCAAAAAACCTAAGCAAAATAGTAAAAAAAATTTTACAACTGTTTTACCGACAGTTACTTGCTCTACTTTATCGATATCAGGTGGATTATTACTAAATAATCCACCCAGTACCCCAAACACACGAACCACTCTGACGAGTGAAGCACCTCGCGCATAAATATCACACCAATATCATAACAAATTAAAAATTTATTTATTATAAAAATATTTAATGCTAGCACACCACTAGCATCGCTGCACACAGCACATACCACTGTGCACAGCCTTCAGCTGCGAGTACAAGGCATCCAGAATTTTAATTAAAAAATCAATTAAAATTTTGGCTGTTACGCCTATGCGCCTGTACTCGCGCTGGCTCTACGCCGCTGACACACTTGGCGTCGAGCTCACGCAAGCGCTGGCTCTCCCACCGCTCACGCCTCTCCTCTCTCTAGGCCGTAGCTGCCGGCTGACTTGTCTGCGCAGCTGAGTGGGCTCGCGCTCTCTCTCTCACTCTTACGCCGCTTACAGTGTACCCACTGTAGCGAGCGCCTCGGCTCTCGTCGGCTCGCGCCGCCGGCTCTCGTGCCTTGCTGGCAACGAAGGCGCTCGCTGGCTACAGTGCACTGCAGCCGGCGTATTTCCTCTCTGTCGCACTCACGCAAGCGCTTACACGTGCCGGGCTATGCTCTTACTTATAGCTCCGGCGCATATAAACAAAGTCGCTTTGACTTTGAGCGCTTTTATGTCGCGTGCCTTCTCGCTTGAACGCGCCTATAATTTTAACACGTATAGTGCTTGAAATATTATTCGAAATAATATTCGAAATAATATTTCAAAACTGCTGCCGAACTCAACTTTTTCAACAGCTGAAATCCGTATCTTTGCTGATATGTGATTTCAGCACTAATACATGCGCGCACTACCTCCTCAAAACTATTTTCCTGGTGTTTAAATCCCGAAACCGAACACGTTAAGGGCGCCAGTTGTAACGGGGCTGATTTTCTCTCTGTGCAGTAACCCTGTACTGCACACTCCTCTGTGCTGCACGTTGCAGAAAATCCTTTGATTTATCCCACTGTTCAGGATCAATCAGCTATCGTTGACAAATGCGAGACTCTCTTGTTGAGTCTCGCATTCCGATGCTCGGACCAAAGATTCTCGTGAGCTCCGTGCAAAATACAACAAGTACTTACTCGTGTTGAGTTGCGCTTCTTTATGTCTCTCTCTCTCTCTCTCTCTCTCTCGTAAGTCTAACAGACACACGCTTTTCTCC
>UELU01010917.1:1465-13558 GCA_900490025.1 Megastigmus dorsalis
CTTCTATACAGTGTTGAAAGTGGGCATGAGCAAACGTGCACATTTGACGTTAATGGGTTAATAGTCCCGAATATTCCGAGAATCACGTAGATTTTAGTTTTGAGAATTCTTGCGGGACTCACTGCGAAATCAATTGTTGTAAAAATATGGCGATATTCTTGGTGTAAGAAATCCTTGTGCTTAGCCTTACTTTCAAGATTATCATTATTGTTCTACTTAAAAATCATGATATTCAATATTTATTGTTGCATTTAATTATACGAAAATAAATTTTATTTTATTTAATCTAATATCAAGTATTAATGTTTTAATGTTTTTAATATTTTTATTGTACAAATTTATTATTAAATTAAGGAGCAACATGACCGCCGTCCAGTAAACACGTGTAGAGTGTATGCTCGGAAAAATAGAGTGGAAAGTGAATTTAGAGGAAAAGTTGAGTGCTAGTGAACAAAATAACAGAAAGTGCAATAAAATCTTTCAGTTTTAAAAGAGTTGGGAAAGAAATAAGAGACAAAATAGAAAAGCGAGGTTGGAAAGGACTAGAGAAATGAGGGGTAAGGGAGATTGGAGATTGAGAAGTGGGTTACATAGAATATTAGAGGTAATGAAAAGAGAAATAAAGAAAGGAAGAGACACAAGGGGGAAAATAAAAAAGGCGAGGGAAATATTGGAAAATGTATTAAAGGAAATACAGGAAAACAAAGAGGAGATAAAAGAGCGTATGGAAAAGAACACGAAAAAGAATAGCAAATCAACAAAGGAGATAGGGGAAAGGGTAAAAAAGTGCCAGGAAGAAATGGAAAAACGAAAGCAAAAATAGGAAGGACACGAGACCAGGTGCAAAATGGAATGGAAAAATGAAGACAAAATAGAGGTGGACGAAAGGTTGGAGGACATGGAAGAAAGGATGGTGGGCATGGAAAAGAGGACGGAAAATTATAAGAAACTAATAGAAGAATATGATAGAAAAAGGATTAAAAACAATGTAATTATAACAGGGATTGAAGTTGGGATGACGAGAGTGAGATAGAAGAACAAGTCAAAAGGTGGTTTGAAGAAAAGTTGAGAATTAATCCGAAAATAAAAAGATTGTGGAAAATAAGGACAAAGAAAAGTATGATAGGAATAGAATGTGACAGTTGGAGAGAAAAATTGAAAATTATGGTGAATAAAAAAAAGTTAAGAGAAACCAAGGTGTATATATATAAGGGGATTTAACGAAACAGGAAAGAGAAATGCAGTGGAAAATTAGAGAAATGAAAAGAGATATGATTGGAGCCATGAGAACAGGAAAAATAAAAGGGAAACATACCTTAAAATAGCATACGGAAAGCTATACGTTGGAGTTGATATTTTGGTATGGAATGTAGAGTCAAAAGCTCTAGACTGGGTTAATAAAAGATAAGGGAATGGAAGAGTCATCGAGAAGCAGATCGAGAAAAAGAAAACAGAGGAAGAAAAGAAAACAGAAGCAGAAAAGAGAATGGAGGACTAGGAGAGACGAAAGGTAAAAAAAAGCAGAAAAAGGTAGAAAAAGAAAGGAAAAATATTGGAGGAGTGAGAGAGAAAAGAGATATAGAAAAGGAAGGTATAACAGCCCAAATCGAGACAGAAAGTAGGAAAGAAAAAAGTCAAGGGAGAAGAACAAAAAAAAGAGAGAAGAGTTGATTAAGGACATCAGAATGAAAACAGGATGAGATAGAGCAGGTTAGATAGAAAAAGAAAAAGAATTATGAAATAGAGCGAGAATAGACAAATAGGAAAATGAAGTATTTTAGAATAGAGAGAAAATAAATGCTGGTCGGCGACCAGAAGGAGATGTGGAAGGCTATCGCTGAACGGTTACTTAGATAAATAATAGAATTTTTCTTCTCTTTTACTTTCTTATTTATTGTAATTTTAATAGATTTTTTTCTTATTGAAATCTGTTAAGGTTTTGTGAAACATAGACCATAATTTTTTTTGGAAAAAACACTGTGTTCTTGGGAGTAATACAAAACTTATGTAATTCTAGTCTGATAAAATTCCATCCGTAATTCACAGAGATTTTTGTCTCCAAAAATTTCGTTCGTAATTCACAGCGATTTTTATCACCAAAATGTTCTACGATAAGAATCTCTGTAAATTATGGATGGGTTTTTAATAATATTATAAGGGGAAATAATAGATAAGTACACAGTGCTACTGTTTAATTTATGCATGTTTAAGGGATGCTTCTTAAAAAAATATATTTTAGGCTATTTTCTTTCCTCGCTAGCTTTGGTTGGCGGAATTCACGGTGAGAAGCCTGAAAAACAATGAAGGAGTTTTCTTCAAAACTACCATTGTGTAATCCTAAGTAAGGCAGTGCTAGCCTTCCTTATACGTATGCCGCGGCCGCCCTGATGGAAAAGCGGTCTTTCTCAATATCTGGAGTCGTCAAATCCGCAAGCATATCGACGACTCCATCTGGTGGTGAATTTCACCAACCATAACCCAACTATTTTCAACCAAAGGCGCTGAACATATATATACTTATATATATGACTTTATAATCGGTTACTTTCACAGGCGTCTAAAAAGGACCATTTTAAATGCTTATATGCCTTACTGAAGAGTCCACATTGAGAGTTTTGGACAAAACCCTTTTGTGTTTTTCAGGTTTCTCTCCATGAATTTCGTCAGCCATAGCGGATGGAGAGAGAAAATAGCCTGATATGTATTTTTCAAAGAGGCTTTGAAATTTATTTTGTTCGGAGAGTCCGTAATTATTTCTGGTATTGATGTTGTTTTTTTATTTCCAAATTTTGAAGCTTTTTGGTTGGCGTCGATAGACTTGGAAATGTCGGATGTGATATCTTGACTTTTTTAATTCCTATTTCAGATTCAGAATCAGAGACCCCGAAAAAATACAGTTGTAATAAGAGCTGTTCGGTATAATTGCCAGAATAATTTTGCCCTTAAAAGGTGAGTCTACGAATTTATAAATTATAATAGAGAAAATATTTAACTTTAAGAACCCAGCTACTAGTTGTACTAATGAGTCTAAAAGTAAAAATAGTACTAAGAATTTAAAATCATTATTTGCCTTTAAAATTTTGTATCTTATTTGTAATAGCTGTTAAACCTTTGATTTTAGTCGAAATTGAAAGAAATAGTAGATAATTGTACACTAAAATTGAAGAATTAAATAATAAACATATTAACTGAAAATTACCTGATTGAATAAGTACTGGGCAAAGATCATCTAAAGGATGTGTTAATGAATATACATTAGGCAGGCCTATTTCTTCTGATGCGGAAGTATTCTTTGTACTACCGAATGCCATTCTGTAAAAATTTAATATTGCTAAAATAAATATGGCATACACACTCCATGTAGAACTCAAAAACATTACCCATAAGAAAAAATTGGACATTTTTCTAGTAAAATTCCGTACTTAGTAGTCCAGACAGCAGAAACCTGAAGCAAGAGAATAAATAATATATTATAAAGTAGGAGTACACAAACATTTTTAGTTGCCAATTGTAACAGGGCGATTATTACGAGTGATCCATTTTAATAACTGAATGTTCATCACGTAGGTGAAAAGTGACTTCATTTAGCTTAAACACGTGAAAGCTGATGGTTTTTGTGTATCTCAGATTAGATAAAAGTGAGTAATGAGATGAAGATTTGCTTATACAATGTAGTATGCACGTAATAGTGGTAAAACCATTAAAATCATACAGAACAGCTAATTTTTACCAACTTTCAGGTTGAATATCACAGCTCACAGGGTCTATGGGGCAAAATCTCTGCATCTGGGTTATTTTTATGATGAAATGAGCATGCAGAAAAGTTAGTCTTGCTTACGGTCCCACGGCCGTCAAAAATCTATGGGCTCAAGAGCCGTCTCTCCCGCGATTCTCTTTCTTTCAAAATGCGCCACGCACGCGCCTCGGCCTATGCTCATCGTTGTTCACATGCCGTCGGATCAAGCGTGTTAACAAATCATCGATTGAATTCAAAATCCTTATACGCTGAATGCTTGGTAAGGAAATGGAAGGAATTCTAGCCGTACAGATGGGATCGCAAATGATTAGTGATAAGCTCAATATCCTTTTTCGAAAACCCAGCACCTTTATTCCAATAGGGAACTGAAGAGTACACTTTACTTACATCTCCAGTGCATCTTTAAATCGACGCCTTCATTTTAAAACAATCAATTTCATTAATCACTTGATAAAAAATATAAAAAAATATTTTCTGCCACCTAGCAGGCTGTCGCCTATATTGTTACCTCTTACATGAACATGTAAATAATATGATGTCCAATGATGTACATATAGCTTAAATTAATCATACAATTAATTTACGAGATATTAAAAAAAAACAGTTGCATGCGAGGGCATTGTCGTGAACTTGTATCTTTGAAAATACGGCAAATTCAAAGTACTTACTTATAATTACATATACTAAAGAAAATAACAATGTGAATAGACTGAATGAATTATTATAAAGAAGGCTTTCATTCAGCCATATCTAGAGTCTATTCATATAGAGTCTAAAACCGAGAGTGTTTTTTCGTAAAACTTTTCGCTTAGTAATTTAATTGGTTCGAGGCCTACGGCGGCTCAGTCAACAGAGCGATGGGCTCGTTGTCCGGAGGTCTCGGGTTCGAGCTCGATTCCCCAAGTCTGGACCGATTAATACAAGTACCGCTGTAAAATATTACATATGTTTTATTTACAAACATACCGTAGATCTCCGTTGCTTGCTGTTGATTTAATAAAGAAACAAAAATATTGAAGAAAAGAATCACCAATGATTTAATTATCAAATGCTTAAAAGATGCTATGAAATTCAATACTTTATTGCATTAGCAGAAATTCGAAACAATTTCGAAAGGGAGTAAGATACAAAATCATTGCCAATTTATACTTTCTGTGCAATGATTCTTATACAGGTTACAAATTCCGATGTGCAAGCCACTTATAGAGGATTAAATAAAGTTTGCAGTGCCGCGTGCTATGCCGCGCGCAGGAGGCTCACTGCATCTTCTCTTTCGCGCTCAATTTCTTGATCAAAACATCTTGAGCCCTTTTGGAAAATATCTATTTCTAAGTAAAAAATGCTCAGCTTTCGATCTAAATAGTCAAAAAAAATATTAAAAATATACTTTATGAGATATAAGACGTTTTGTAATTTTTGAAGGTGAAAATGAAAAATTTTGAAAAAACTGACTAGACCACCAGAAAGCTGAGGAAAAAATACGTCAAAAACTGTTATTCAAGAATGTTTTAAGATACATTTTAGTACAAATAGTACGAGTTGAAAATAGCCGGATTTGGCACTCGCGCGCCGCGCTGGGGCAGTTGACGTGAAACGCCTCTTATTGGATAGAATAATAGTTAATAATAAAACCAGTCGTTAATAAGTACATTCACTGAATTCTGATTAAAAATTATCAAAGAAAAGTTCAAAGCGATTATCGATAGATAAGAAAAATAATAAAAAGCAGCGAAATAAATTAGAATAAAATATAATCGGAAATAAGAGTACGTATAATGAGAGCGGGAGAGGAGTCGATCGCTAGACATGAAAATCAAATACACGTATGCGCGCACACCATTAAAAGCAAGAGAGTTTCGGCTAATCAAGCGGAGCAACCAAGCGCGGGACACACCGACGATTAATGAAGGAGAGAGGGAAGCCGAAATCAAGAACGAGAAGAGTATATAAACACGGCCGATATTCCAGTCGTAACGCACTCTTGTACCTACTTTCTCCAAATAATAAACTCCGCATCTAAATCATGTTCTTACCTATACTTTTATTTTCTCACCTCAAGGCTCTTTCGACAAGTTGCTTGCTTAATACAAGCAGCAACGAACTCGAATAGAGTAAATACCCAAGCGTGCTTTTCTTCGCGGCTGGCCGGATAACATTGCGTTCTCTAGCGAACCCGCTGTGCTTGGAATAGCACTGTATTCTAGTAAATCGAGCAAGCATTGCGCTTATCGATAAACCTAGAATACAGAGGAATATAATATAACCCCTTCACGATCCATTACGCGATTGTGAAGGGACTTATTAACTATAAGCTCCTAAAATTAAAATAGTCTCTCTCTGCTAGTTGAGAAAGCATTGCACTTTCTCAACGAACCAGATACACTTACTTGTGTTTTTCACGGATAAAGTGGAAAAGTAATATACTTTTCCACTGAACTCCGTGAAAAGAGAACAGACAAACCTCTGTCTACTGTCCATTATGTGACAGTAGATAGACAGGTATTAAATAGAATATAAATATTAATTATAAGTTATTAATTGAGTTCCTCGCAGTAAGTTAAAGAAGCATTGCGCTTCTTTAGCGGATCTGCTATACTTATAGTATGCTCTCCAGTTAGATGGTTTGTCAATGCGACATCCATCGAACCTGGAAGGGTGTGAGGCTAGGACTTTTTATGTTATTCATTGCGCAGTAGCATAAAAAGTTAAGCAGCTCAAGTCTCCTTGTCTAACCCATCCCATCCTTTATTCACTGGGTCCAGTACCCGCTCCGCCGTAAAAAAGCCAATGCGCGCTTGCTTATTCTCAGAGTTACGAACGTTCGTTCACACTTTTCCGGCTTTTCTATTTCTCAATATCCGGGAAATAGAAAGGTAACATTTGGGAAAAGCCATAGTGTCAGGGTGGCGACTAGCGGAAACCATTGCGCGTTTCCGCTACATCTCCCTTGCCCTGATACATTAGGGAGGGAATAATTAAAATTAAATCTTCTTGAGTTCAAAAACTAGGTCTCGACACGAACTCTAGTGATTTTGATAGAAGCATCTACCAAAATCCGAGAGCGTAACGGTAGAACGTTACATTATAGACGAATGTTCTTTTAATATCTCGAGAATTGAAAATCACTTAATGATATTTTGTTATCAACATGTTGAAAAATTTGTTAAAAAATTATATAGACACGGAACGGAGCAAAGTACATAATTTGTAAAATGTCGCTTACCCGAATAACAAAATGAGCCTATATTTTCTTATACATTATAATTTTTTACTTTTAATGCTTCCACTCTTTGCTAACCAGCAACATAGCTTTGCGATCTGTTCGTTTTCAAAGAGTTTCAGGTCCTATAGTTTTAAACAATGCAGTTAAATAAGTGAAAAAATCACATTCGCGGTTTGTAAACTTTCATTTTTCTTGAATATTTAAATTGCTGAATCTTTGGTGCCTAGGCACCTAGAGACTTTTCAAAAAAAGAAATTGAAGGTCTTAATGTGCACTTTAGGATACAAAGTTTGTGATATTTTTGTCGTATGCTTAAATTTCCAAAGATGACCCAGAAGAATGTATAAGATGCTTAGCTTACTACAGCGGCAATAAAAAAGCTTTAAGTATGGCAGCTAAAATTACTTCTAAATTCTGTGATATATAGAACAAAAATACCAAAGATTTATTCAAAAACAGCATCATCTAATTTAGTAAATATACCCGCAACAGTAAATACGCCATACTGTTTCAAAATTTAAGGTTAAATATATTATATTAATAAAGCATTATATCCATCAACCGATGTAAATCCATCTTACGATCAGTTATTTATTATTGATTGGAAATAATTAATATAATAAACCGAATTACGAGGTATCATAATATTTTTGTGCAGTTGTATAACATGATGAAAGATGAAATCGATCATCAACGACAATTACCTGTAGATAATAAATAACCGGAATTACAATTAATGTTTACGATAAAACCAGGATATGATAGAAATAGATATAATTTGTAAAGAACAAATGAAGTTGCTGCAATTTTCATAACACTAGCCGATGGAGATATTCCAGAATCATGTGTATCTATTCATAACACGAATATGGAATGTTTATATGTTCTGAATTCCATAAATCTAATTGTTAAACCAATGATCTATCCATCGCTTTATTCGCATAGCACACAAGGCAGGCAAGATAATTTAATAAAAAGAAATGTTTGTAGTAGACGTAAAATAACAGCTGATAATGGTAATGTTAATAAATATGAAGACTTTAATCATTGAGTAATACAAAACGCTTATATTAAGAATAGGATGAGCGAACGATCTCATGAATTTAATGGATTTTTATTAGGTCGTAGATTATTTCAGCAATGGATCGTAGATGACTATGTAAAAGTTGAGAAAGATAGAATTTAATTTTGTCATGATAATAATCAAGAGCCGATACGAGCCAAAACTGATCAAGGTTTAGTTGACCATTTAAATAATATTGGTAATGAATCTGATTACCAAGTTGGTAAAATGATAATATTACCTTCAACGGTTTTAGAATCTCTTCGGTGTATGATGCCAAATTATCAGGATTCAATGGCCATTGTTCGTACTAAAGTAAAACCTGATCTTTTTATAACTGAGAGATGTAATCCTAATTGGCGTGAAATCAAAGATAATCTACTTTCAAGCCTTAATGAATTTAATAACCAAAGGTAAAATTTTCAGAAATGTAGCAGCACATGTACATGTAGTTGAGTTTCAAAAACGCGAATTACCTTATGTATTAGTTAGTTCGAGTTACGATTGCAAACTTAGAACTTCCATTCACAGTTATCGTATGTGATATTTTTGGTGCTAAGAGTAGGGTATTGTCTGTGAGAGACGTGGGTGAAATAATCACGATTTTCTTTCCACAAGAATCTGACAGGAAGTAAGGATGTCTCACCTCTACAAGAGCATCGCCCTTTTTGGAACTCTGTGCATGTAAATAAATTTCGTATTTAGGGAATTTATATTATCTCCTCCCTCGGTGGTTTAACACATAGGGATCAATTATTTCCGCTTCGAGGTTCACGCGAAATTATCGCGGCAGTATAAATAGATAAATATAAAATATAAATAAACAAAAATATTTATATAAATTTTCATATCCATCATTAAATTTTGGTAAAATCATTTGCTTTTTTTTCTCGCAACTCAGAAGTTGTAAAGGCTTGGAAGTGCTACGAGCGGATTAAGAGCTGATCCTTAAGCGATCGATTCTGTTACAATCAGTGCTAAGATTTTGTTACGGCCAATAACCGATAGTACCCATTAAGCATTGGCGAGTGAAACAAAAGGAAAAACGCCAGATCTAGCCCACCTACTAGCAGTAGTCACTTCAAGTTCCGAAAATAAGCGCGGATTAAATTGTTTTCAGTGGCTTTTTTTTTGTTGCCCCAAAATCAGACTAAGAATTTGAGGCGGCTAATAACTGCCAGCATTTCCTAGTATCTTAAAGAAATGAACGCTTAAAACAAAACTCAATTGACGATGAATTATAAACTGCTCCCTTGGTAAAAAAAGAGAGCCCGGATACACCGGGGATCTAAGTAAAGTCGATTTAGATATAGAGAAATACAGCAATTTCGCAAGAGAGAAAAACAGGATGAAAAATGCTCTTTCGCGGGCAGGAAAATCAACGAAGCATTACAAAACGTAAGGTCGCCAAATGGGCAATATATACCACAAACACCAATGGGCGGTATACCGAAAATCCTTACCTATGCAGCGCTATAATCGCATACTAACTCGACACATGCTCAACGCTATGCTCAAGGCGATACAAAACTTTAACCTCACGCCGCATAATAATATTAATCATACACGACCATACAACGATTTTACATCTAATCTCCAGACCCCCAGGACACAAATGCCCTTCGACCAGGATAAAGATTTTTTTAGCATTAAGGTTACAAACAATATAAATCAATCCGCTAGAAACAGGCCCAATCAGACGTGAACACAACGAACGGGCATAATTAATGCACAGAATCTAGTAACCCTAATGGCGTTTTATCATGCCCTTGGGACGATTCCTTTGTTCGATGGCAACCCTGACACCTTACGGACATTCTGCAAGATTGTTCAAAACATTTTGGACTAGTACGGGCCATTGTGCGAACGATGGGCTCTAAACAACCTATCAGCAAAGTTGAGAGGCCGGACAGCTATATGATATGCTTCGATCCCCTAGCTACGATTACGTAGATATTTTTGGCAAAATTAATTTCCCAATACGGAGGGGTAGGAAACGCGGACTAAGTACGAGAAGAATTAAAATCAGTGAGCAAGCGTCCAGGAGCTGGAGGATTACGGGCTACCAGTGCAGACGTGACTGAATCGACTTATCACGACATACGATTTTATCCAGAGACTGCAGGCATACGAAAAAGATATGTACAAACGTAACCAGGATGCTCTAAACTACTTTCTATACGGACTACGCGACCCGCCAGAGTATAAAATTGCGAACTTGAAGCCTGATTGCCTCCGCACAGCCACACGATACGCAAGAGACAATTCGAAAGGCCGATAAATTTTAATGTCTATGGTACACCCAGAATTACCCCTTGACCCCTAACTGCGCCAATAAGTCAAAATCAAGCCTTACCAGCCACAGCCAATGTAAATTATCAGCAAATCACACCATTTATACCTAGCCCGACCGATTGTACGACAAACTACCCTCTTGACAGAGTAATAGCCAGGACAATAGCCTTAATAATTGGCCGACAAAACTCCGAAACTGCAGGGGTCCGAGCCACAACGATAACCAAAACTGCGAAAATTGCCATAAATCAGGACATGTTGAGGCCAATTGTCAAAGAAAATCCTACGATTCACTAATCTGCGAATTTTGCTATGCACGAGGACACGTTTTTGAAAAATACTATGCTCTAAAAAATCGAATAAAAAATGGCATAACATCTATTAATACAAGAAAACGGAAGAAGTTTTAAAATTCGAAGAACAACGAACATTTAAACTCGCAAGATGTTGAGCCGTAACAAGATCTCTTCAAAAGAAAGTAATCATATGTTATATTCAGATTTTTTCTTTTTACCTATTGCTACCATTGTCTATTTCATCGAATCTGTCCTTATATTTTCTTCGAATAAATTTTAAGCTCGTTCAATACATCGACCTAAATTATTTAAGAAGTACTTGAGATTATTTTCGGTTCTGTTCGACTATCATGTACGTAAGTTTCTAAATCATCAGACAAGTATAAATATTCATGAACTAAAGTTTAATTATTGCAATTACATTGGCATAGGACCAAATTTTGAAAAATCTAGAACAGGTGATACATGAATTTATAAAAGAAAATAGTAATACAATCCAAACCAAAATAACTGACAGCTTAATCATTTAAGAAATAAAAAGAGTCATAAAAAATTAGAAGATAGAAAATTCTCGCATAGGTTAAAAGTAACAGAAATCTTTTTAACCTGCGACGGCACGCTCATATGTGCGTGCGCAGTCACGAAATTCAAGCGGCCAAGATAAGACACGCTGCGAGCGCGAGCGAAATCATGCGTACAGCGGAACCAGCGTCGCCTAGCAACGTTGGTGACGTCACACCGCTACCGATCGCCGCCGATTTGAGAGCCTTTATAACGCGGCGTAAGCTCTGAAATCGACAGTATTCGTCTGGTGCTTCAGGCGTGTAAGGAGCTCCTTCACGCTTGAAACTCCTAGAGTCTAACCAAGCCGACTATCTGGTGCCCCAGTAGCCGAATTGGAAAGACCCGGACGGAATACCCTTATGGCCAGGGTTAGGCCGTTACACAGGTGCTCCTGGTGACGGCATACCCATCAGACCCCATCGTTCTGGCTAGTTCTAAGGCGCACCTTGAACTAGATGGAACATGGGGTAAATTGAGCCACCCCGCTATGCGTTTCCCCCTTTAGTCACTGCGCTGGTGCTCAAAGCAGCGAATAAAGGCCAACGTGGCAACCTCTTCCCCCCCACCACTGGTGCCCCAGGGTGACAGGGACGAGAGTCGTCCGACGACACGTGAGGCGCTCCTTCGTGCACGCCAGCGCTTTACGACCGATAACCTCCGTTTAGGCCTACATTTAGGCAATATACACGCATTTTTGTAAAATGTCGGTAACTGAGGTGCCTCTCGTTACCGACACTAGTAAGAAATCGTCGTAGAGACATCGCGTCTGGACTGGTACCTTAGTTAGGACCACCCGAATCCGAATCCGTAGGGTGTCAGTAATTGGGTCACCGTGTCCCAATTACTGGATTCACTCATATTCGTGTATAGAAGCCTCGCCCGAGTACATATAACC
>UELU01011040.1:0-10593 GCA_900490025.1 Megastigmus dorsalis
CTGTCGTCCGCGCGCCTTTATACTGTTCTTGCTTCTCTCGCTCTCTCTCTCTCTCTCTCTCTCACTCACACACGCCGACCGCTCTGCTTCTTGCTGGTTCGCTGCAACTCCAACGACGGCTCGACTGCAGGCGCCTTGCTGGAGGGCCCTCAGTTCCTCCCATGTTCGCGTTCCCATAAAAATAAAATGAGCCGAATCACTCACTGTACTTAACAAAATACAGTCTCTCGGCAATACGGCTCGGCACTCTGTTTCTTTCTCGGCCTTTCCCCCTTTATATTATATATATCTATATATATATATAAATATGTGTATATATCTATTGACGCCAGGAACGACGTCACTAATTTGATGTTTCTATACGATCCTACAATAAATATTGTATCAGATGGATTCTATCACCAGCATTTTCACGACACTTGTTGATAATAAAACTTTTTAAAATTCACAGCTTATCATGGGCTGCCTATTTGTCGATGATAAGACCAAAAAGTGTAGTAACAGTATCTTCACGACTTAGTTTTAAAATTTATTATTCAATAGAATCTTTCAAACGTGCCAAAAACTGAAATGATGGAAATAAAGTATTCGGATCACTATTCCCTGTTTAAAAAATCGACGTTGTTGACATCCTGTAGTTTGTGAGTATAAAGGTACTTATGGTGACTTCAGCATTTTTATACCATATTACCTGTCGTAGCAAGAAATCCGTTACGTACGTATCTTCTTTTTCTTATTTGGCCAATAGTGTCGCTGAAGCTGAAGAGAGGCACTGCTTGTCACTTGAATTTTATGCAGTGACATAAAATCGAGAACAAAATTCAAGTGACAAACAGTGCTTCTCATATTTTTAAGGTTAGGATTGGTGTCATAGCGAAATATCCAAAACTTGAAAAGTTTAAGAAGAAAAATAATCCAACTAAATCTGAAACTAAATTGCATAAATTAAGACAAATTATCGAAATAAAATTGTAATTGCAGTTTAATTACATGAAAACTTTGTAAATACACTATCAAAAATTATTCTCACTCCTTTCACTTATCTCACGTGACATAATTAGAAAATAAGGCCCCAGGAAAAATCAGGAAGAAAATTTATACATAAATATTAACAAAACAAAAAAAAAATGAATGTAAAAATCCAAATGTAATTATAGTTAACTGTAGGAGTCAACCGTAAGCACAGAAAATAAAACAAAATATCTCAAGAAGGAAAAACTTCAACAGAAGTTGTAGTAATACTTACAAAGGATGAAAATGATGCATTTTACCTGATAACATTGTTGTTCCTCTTCAATTCTTTCTGGCAATGCTGAATTCTCAGCTGCAGTAAAACACTGGAGACTAGGACCTTAAGATTACCGCATTACCTGTAGTACGAAAAATTCTGTTAGGCACATATATTCTTCCGATTTGGCTAGGGTCGCTGCTGTGCTCTTTTTACCATAATCTGGTATTAATGTCACATATTTGTGAGTGTAAAGGCAATTATGCAGACGTCTGCATTTTTACCACATTACCTGTACTAGGAAAAATTCCGCTAGGCGTATCTTCTTTTTCCATTCAGTGGGAGCAAAACAAAACGCAAATTCGTATTTTGCTCCCACTGAATGGAAAAATAGCGTTCAAACCTCGAGTGCAGCCTTTTGCATCCTCGGGTGATCACGGTGGTCACCTCTGGGGGAACAAAAGTCCATTTTGCAACCTATGTATGGAACATAGTATATCTTCTTTCCGTTTTACCAATAGGGGTGCTGCTGTGCCCGTTTACCTGGTGTTAACGTTATGTAGTTTGTGAGTATAAAGACAATTATGCTGACGTCTGCATTTTTAATACATTACCTGACCTAGCAAAAATACAGTGAGGCACGTATCTTCTTCTTCTTCATAAACTACATTATTGTTAACACAAAGTAATTAATGGCATAACGTGCACAGCAGCGACACTATTGGCCAAATAAGAAAAAGAAGATACATATGTAACGGATTTCTTGCTACGACAGGTAATATGGTATAAAAATGCTAAAGTCACCATAAGTACCTTTATACTCACAAACTACAGGATGTCAACAACGTCGATTTTTTAAACAGGGAATAGTGATCCGAATACTTTATTTCCATCATTTCAGTTTTTGGCACGTTTGAAAGATTCTATTGAATAATAAATTTTAAAACTAAGTCGTGAAGATACTGTTACTACACTTTTTGGTCTTATCATCGACAAATAGGCAGCCCATGATAAGCTGTGAATTTTAAAAAGTTTTATTATCAACGAGTGTCGTGAAAATGCTGGTGATAGAATCCATCTGATACAATATTTATTGTAGGATCGTATAGAAACATCAAATTAAACGAAGCTGTCGCTGCAATCCGGTACTGTGCGCTAATATCGCATTCCCGTGCAAAATCGTTGCTGTATTCCGGCACAGATCGCTAATATTCTATTCCCGTGCGGAAATGGATGACATGATTTGCATGCTTCTACAGTTTTAATAACTTTCATTATCATATTGTTCAAAAAGTCTAAATGACATCGATGTTGCCATAATACGGTATAGCCCAATAACATCCAAATCTCATATTGCATTCGATTCCTGGTAAAACAATTAAGTTTTACAAACAGTAAAGTTTCGTATTTCCGTGCAGAAATCTACAACGTAATTACCATGCTCCTACAGTTGTGATTAATGTCATTGGCCTATTGGTGAAAATGTCTTGCAAAACAAATCATTGTCGCCTTAATCCGGTATAGCCAAATAATAGGAAAATCT
The DNA here is from genome assembly GCA_900490025.1 of Megastigmus dorsalis. Taxonomy (NCBI): domain Eukaryota; kingdom Metazoa; phylum Arthropoda; class Insecta; order Hymenoptera; family Megastigmidae; genus Megastigmus; species Megastigmus dorsalis. Next base: position 2,772 of record UELU01011040.1, read on the forward strand.
GATATTGCATTCGTTCTTGGTGAAACAATTAAAACTGATATTAGTTAATTCTGGCCGGAACCATATATACCAAGACTTTTGTACAAATACCAATTTGAGAAAAGGGCTGTCGCCATAATCCGGTATTGTGTGCCAATATCCTACTCACTAACGACCTACACAGTTCTTGACAAGTCCTTGGGTTATGGTTTAATTTCATTACCTTTAACTACAGTTACATCACATTGAACGGAGCCGTTACTCTAATCCGGTACAGTGCGCTATTATCCAATTCCCGTGCCAAATCTTTGCTGTATTCCGGCACAGATCGTTAATGTTCTATTCCCGTGCGGAAATTGATGACATAATTGGCATGCTCCTACAGTTGTGATTAATGTCATTGGCCTATTGGTGAAAATGTCTTCCAACACAAGTCATTGTCGCCTTAAAACAATTAAGAATGATGTTAGTTAACTCTAGCCGAAACCGTATATGCCAAGAGTTTGTAATGTCACTAATTAATGCATAATTTATTCATTTATAAAATAAAATTACTATTACTTATTTAAAGAACATTCTACAAAGTTCTATTCTTTAATAAACCAATTCATTACTTTTCTAACTTAAATTTTACTTTAATTAATAACTTTATTAAAACTAATTCATAATTTATTCATTTGTAAAATAAAATCATTTAAAGAACTTTCTATAAAGTCCTATTATTAACTTAACAAAATAGAGAATTCCAAATAAATGATCAAGACAAATATTATTTGATTTAAGAAAATAGAACATTCTAAAATGTTCTATTTCTGCTACATTAATTTAATGTCTCAAATATTTGCTGTATCATAGAATGATTAAAAAACTTAAATTAAAGTAAAGTCTTAACAGCTTTGACAAAAGCTATTAAGACAGATTAATAATTTAAATGCCCAAGCAAAGCTTATATATAGATATAGAAGCTCATAGAACAAATCATAACAATGAGATATATCTGGATGGATTACTGATGTACACAAACACTGACACACACATATACACACACAGAAACAGATTTCACAAATATCATGTATATAAGAAGATTTAATTGTTGTAATCGGTAAAAAGGTTATAAAAAACAATATGTAAAATATTATTTTTTATGTCATGTATATTTTTCCCTCACAGGTGTTATTTTTAAGTGTTTTTATAGGAAGATAAAATAAAATGACAAATTAAACATATTCAAACTAAAATGTATAAAATCGAATGTAATGGAACTTCGACTTTCATCCTATAAAAGCCGAGTAGCTAACACTGCTCGCTCTCAGTCCATCCAGAGCTCTCCAAGAGAGACAAGTAAGGAACAAGGAAGTCAAAGTTCCAAGTGAATAAAATGTAAGCAACAAAAGATAATAATAAATTAAACTAGTATTCTTTATCTTTAATCTAAAATTATTATATATAGTAACATTCAAAAATAATAAAATTTATTAACATGTTAATGATAGAATCAATCTCTATCACTAATAAACAATTAACAAAAAGAAATCTTTAATGATTGTCCTAAAAGCCAAGGAGCGCCTATAGGACACTATCATTAATATTTCTCAAACTTAATAAATACGATATAACTGTTTCACCTGAAATACCAAGGCGTGTATTTCAGGGGATATATAATTATTCGTAAAATATATAATTGTTACTGAGGGTACTATACCTTAAGTAACATTATCATATATAACAAAATCTCAATTGTTATATCTGAAGAGCAATACGTCTCCTCAGATAAAATACAATGAGGAAAGATTGATAACTTTTGCAGGCATTATGACCTTATAAAGTTTTACCACATCTTAAAGAACACTTTTATTCATAAAATCCTATAATAATCCTTTCCTTCAAACATCCTACTACCTAATTCCTACGACAAGATATATAAACTAGCTCATATCGAGTCCAGTACATGAATCCTCATTTCAATATAAAAACTCTCCAGTTTTATTAACTAAAATCTCACTAATAAAAGAGAGAGATAAAACTGGACCGTTACAAGTTTTGTAGGGAGACCAATCTGAGAATAGGGCTGTCGCCATAATCCGGTAGTGTAGCAATATATCACTTTCGAGCGAGCCGCTTATTTCTTGGCAAGTCCTTTCCTTATTGTTTTATTTGATTGCCTTTAACTACAGGTACATCACATTGAACGGATTTGTTGCTGTAATCCGGTACAGTGCGCTAATATCGGATTCACGTACAAAACCGTTGATCTATTCCGGCACAGATCGCTAATATTCTATTCCCGTGCGGAAATTGATGACATAATTGGCATGCTCCTACACTTGTGATTAATGTCATTGGCCTATTGGTGAAAATGTCTTGCAAAACAAATCATTGTCGCCTTAATCCTTTATAGCCAAATAATATCCAAGTTTCATATGGAAAAATGGAAGAATAGCGTTCAAACTTCGGGTGCAGCCTTTTGCGCCCTCGGGTGATGGCGGCGATCACCTCTCGGGGAGCAAAAGTCCATTTTACACTCATGTAGTTATAGTCATGTAGTTTGTGAGTATAAAGGCAATTCTGCTGAAGTCTGAATTTTTAACATATTACTTGCACTAAAAAATTCTGTTAGATACGTACCTTTTTCTTCTTCATAAACTACATATTATTAACACAAGGTAATTAATGGCATAACGGGCACAGCAGCGGCCCTATTATATATAGTGCCTTTTTGAACCAAAAATTCTCCTTATTTGGCTAATAGGGCCGCTGCTGTCTTTCCATTTTTCCACATTAAATTTGGATATCCCTAATGAAAATAATCGCATGATTAATCATATAATTTATCACGTGATTTATCACTTGACTAGTCACATGATTTATCATGTGATTAATCATATGATTAATCAAGTGATAAATCATGTGACTAGTCACTCAACCAAAAAATTATTATTATAAAAATTGCTTTAAAATTAAAAAGAAAATACTAATATTAAACTGAAATTTCAAAATTATTAGTATGATTAAACTAAATAAATTTAAAAAAGCAAAAAAAAATTCCGTCACTAGTAGGACTTGTACCCGCTTTGTATGAATTGGTATCCGTACAAAACTCTTGGCATATACAGTTTTGGCCAGAGTTAACTTATATGATTTTTAATTGTTTCACTAGGAAACGAATGCAATATCAGATTTAGCTATTATTTGGCTATACCGGATTGAGGCGACAATGATTTGTTTATTGAACCAAAAATTTTACATAGTACCTTTTTGAAACTAAATTTTTAGAAAGTTTATACATTTAGATACACCCAGGGGGATATTAAATTAGATGAACATAAATAAAAAAAAATAGTGAATGATAAATGCTACCAAAAATGATTAAGAATTATAAATTTTGATAAAATCTGATAATGTTAATCAATTTCCGCACGGGAATAGAACTTGTCGGCATAAGTCTCCACACATTTAAGATAGTGCCTGCATAAGTACCCATGCACAAAGTAAAATGTCGGCATAAGTACCGCCTTGCTAAAGAAATAATCATTATACTATGTTGACGTCCGCATAATTCCTCAAAAGTCTGCATATATCTGGTTTCGTGTTTGAAAATGTCAGCATAATACACTATAGACAAAAATACACGTTTATACATTTAGATACACCCAGGGGGATGTTAAATTAGATAAACATAAATAAAAAGAATAATGAATGATAAATGCTAACAAAAAATGATTAAGAATTATAAATTTTGATAAAATCTGATAATGCTAATATTGTTACTGGTATGACATCCCTACTACATTTGGATGTGATGAATTTATTGTTCTCTGGAAAATTTAAACAAATTAATAGACTTCAGTCATCTTCCTCGAAACAGTAATTTTTTTCTATTTACAAGTATATACTTTGCGACTTTTATTTATATTATTGTTGTAGAAGGTGTGTAAAAAGTTCCAGGATTGCTGGATAATTTAAAAATGCTCATTATAGAGAAAAATGCTCTAGATCAAAGTTATAGATTTTTCCCGGGCAATCAGATCGTGACTTTAAATTTGACCTAGCCCATGACTTTAGGGGTCGCTTCAAGGTCAAGTCGGTCTTTTAAATGGAATCCCATCTTTTTGTCACCGGGAATGAAAAGAGTAGAAAATTCTACGATCGATTATAAAATTGACTAACTAATACATATATAGAACAATTTTTCCACTAAAGCGTGCGAAACTCCGTTGTCGGGGTAATCTGTATCAGCGCTGACCGCGTATTGTACTTCAGGCCATTTCAAGACATTCAGATATTTTTATAATTGCTGATAACATAAGCTTCTGAAATATATTACACAGATGTTTATTGTCGCTGAGATCTAAAGTGATAAAATAATGGCCTTTTCGTATAACGATTATAAATCCTTTAAAATGATATAATGACCACATTATAAACTATATTTTACAGATATATTAAATTGCTACTTTATTATATTTGATTGGCAAGAATTTTTGTACTAAATCACATGGAACTCCATTGTAAAATTTGTCAACGATAGTTACAGATTAATGTCAGCTATAATTAAAAGTTTCAAATCTCGTAAAGATAATGTGAGTTTTACACTACGGTCATTGTAATGCCCCAAGTATTTCCGAAAAATTGTCTGCATAGGTGATAAGACTTACGCCGACACGTTTTTAAAAGAAGTTCAAGAATTATGCTAACTAGTCTGCACAAGTACTAATGTATGCATAAGTCTTATTACTTATGCGGACACTTATTTATAAATACTTGTAATTGTGCAGACTCGTCGGTATAAGGCACGTTACAATTCCAATAGTTAAAATTGATGATATCTTTGTTATAAAAAATAAAAAACCACTTCGATTGCGATACATTCCTTCAGTACGAACATTCCTTCGTATCATATTTCTCTCTCTCTCTCTCTCATACTCGCACGGTTGCGAGAGCAGTTGCTGTGCACCGGAGCAACACTGTACGAACCCTGTAGGTTGCGCGGATAAACGCGCACCAGCGTGTTTACGTCGGAGACGAAACGAGTCCCCGAGTGTAGCCAAGCTACACACGCGTCTACCGAATATAATATTCATCGGAATATTATATTCGGAAAGCAGAATATTCGAATATCGATCGGCGTTCGTTCCAGTCGTCTTCGTTCCTCTCAGGTTCGAATTCAAATTGAAGTGTGCGCGATCGACGGTGTCGACCGGCGCGTGTACAGTAACACCTCGCGAGATATTTGTATTTTTGTGGGCGAATAAACGTCTCACGTCTTCATATATTATCCACCGACTATGCTCACTATTCGTTTCCCCGTGTCTAAGCCCCGATTACCGCCACTCTCCGCGGGACGTGCAGCGATCAGCTGTAAGTCATAAGCTGAGCGGCCGAGCCCGGCAAAGATAGCCAGCGGTGCGTGTGCGAGGATACACACGCACACAGACACACCGAGAACGAGAATTGAGAGCACGGAGCTCTCACGTTGTAACGGGCCGCGGCAACTCGTGGTTTGAGTTGCCGTCGGACGTGCATGGTACGTCCCGGGGTGAGTACTTGGCGAATAGATACTCCCCGAAATACCCTGTTACAATATGTATGTATATATATATGTATTTGGATTCTTGTATTTATATACCGTTTTTTGCATATCGATTAAAATCGATACATATCTGGCCAATTCTTACATTGATCTGACTCATTTTATGCGTTAATTAATTATCAAGTGAAATGCCACCAAAAGTATTAATTTATTTGCATATTTATAATAAAATAATAATTATATATACAGGATGATTCAATATCATCGCATTTGGTATATACCATTCGATAGATCGCGAAATTCTAAGAATGACGTAACTGTCTAGTTTTTCGATCTGAGAAGTAGTTTCCGAGATATTCATTGTAAAAAGTTTGTAAGATGAGCCAATCAGCGGGCAGCTACAGCAGGCGGCAGAAGCGGCGGAGAAAGATAGAAAGGAGAAGCGCGAAGAGGTGGGGAGGTGCGTCCGCCAGGCTCGTCGCTCGCGGTCGCGCGTACGCTTGTACCGAGCGCGAAGCGACAAAGACAATTGAAGCGCTAACTCATACCGCGGCGCATTCACTTATTTTAATATTTATTTGATAACAAATTTATCGAATTAAAAAATGAACTAAAGATCTAGCATTAAAGAATAACCATAAATTTTCATAATAAAAAATGTGATGTCACTAACGTCTAAGGATTCAGAAAATTTAGAGAATCTACCAAAAGTGTAGAAATACACAGTTAATATTAAAACTAATACACTAATCAAGAGAGTAAATAATACTTAGGAAAAAATGTACAAAACTAAGATTAAGACTTTAAAAAAATGAGATTTTAATCTAACTAAAATGCTAAAGAGCAATTATTTTTTATTACTTAAATGACTCGAACTTAAATAATATCTCCAAAACATTCGTCATATTAAATACGATACTATTTTACGTAAGCAATAATGCTTCGTTAATCTTTGAGAATAAAAGAATCAACGAACATGATAAATAAAAATTTTGGAAAATATGATTTTTCACAATAATTTAAATTGATCAATTAACAGCTTACCGAATGATTTGGAAAATACATTTATTGAAAAAGCATTGCACGAATTCCGAAACGTGAGCGAGAGAAAAATGCGAAACCGTCAAATAAAATGACCTTAAAATTTGGCTGCTCGTCTACAGTAATGCTAAGATCTTTTGTACACTGAAAGAAATGTTTTAACCTGTGGGACCGAATAATTAATAAAACTATTTAAAACAATTTATTTCACACAATTATCTACGATTCGTCTGTATTTTCATATCAAGGATGCTTGACGGTTTCGCATTTTTCTTTTGCTCACGTTTCGGAATTCGTGCAATGCTTTTTCAATAAATGTATTTTTCAAAACATTCGGTAAGCTGTTAATTGATCAATTTAAATTATTGTGAAAAATCATATTTTCCAAAATTTTTATTGATCGTGTTCGTTGATCTTTTATTCTCAAAGATTAATGAAGCATTATTGCTTACCTAAAATAGTATCGTATTTAATATGACGCATGTTTTGGAGATATTATTTAAGTTCAAGTGATTTGAGCAATAAAAAATAATTGCTCTTTAGTATTTTAGTTAGATTAAAATCTCATTTTTTTAAAGTTTTAATCTCAGTCTTGTACATTTCTTCCTAAGTATTATTTACTCTCTTGATTAGTGTATTAATTTAATATTAACTGTGTATTTCTACATTTTTGGTAAATTTTCTGGATCCTTAGACGTTAGTGACATCACATTTTTTATTATGAAAATTTATGGTTATTCTTTAATGCTAGATCTTTAGTTCATTTTTTAATTCGATAAATTTGTTATCAAATAAATATTAAAATAAGTAAACGCGCCGCGGTATGAGTTAGCACTTCAATTGTCTTTGTCGCTTCGTGCTCGGTACAAGCGTACGCGCGACTGCGAGCGACGAGCCTGGCGGACGCACCTCCCCACCTCTTCGCGCTTCTCCTTTCTATCTTTCTCCACCGCTTCTGCCGCCCGCTGTAGCTGCCCGCTGATTGGCTCATCTTACAAACTTTTAACAATGAATATCTCGGAAACTACTTGTCAGATCGAAAAACTAGAAAGTTACGTCATTCTTATAATTTCGCGATCTTTCGAATGGTATATACCAAATGCGATGGTATTGAATCATCCTGTATATATTGATGTCCTTTGCTACTGCTTTTTTATAAGTTTCTAATATATAATTATAATTTTATTATAAATATGCAAATAGATTAATACTTATGGCAGCATTTCACTTGATAATTAATCAACGCATAAAATGAATATTTATATATATATA
>UELU01011046.1:0-12734 GCA_900490025.1 Megastigmus dorsalis
GGTCTAAAGCAGTACATAAAAGATAAACCGCAAAAGTGGGGTGTGAAGCAGTGGTCTTTATGTAATCCTGAAGGGTATTTATTCGATTGTGACTTATACTGTGGTAAAGGATCAAATCCTTTTTCAAGAGAAAGTAAAGACACTCTCAATAAATGTGCTTTAGGCAGTAGAGTAGTTTTGCAGATGTTGCAAGGACTCGTTGCATCTGTTACTGCGCCAAATAAAATTATACGATACCATGTATACTTTAATAATTATTTTTGTAGCCCTGATTTATTAGTACACCTAAAAAAATTGGCATAAGGGCAACAGGTACAGTTCAAGCTAACCGAGTAAAAGGTGTTGATAACGGTCTTGATAAAAAATCTCCTCGAGGAACCTATTGTGTAAAAAATGACAAAAATAGTGGAATCAATTATATCACAATAATGGATTCGAAACCTGTTTCACTACTATCAACAGCTGCAGGTGTTACACCTTTATCCACAATGCGTCGTATTTCTAAAGAGCAAAAAGGTAAGACAGAATTACCTTTCCCAAATGCTTTTATGCTTTACAACAAAAATATGGGAGGAATTGATCAACATGATTTTTTTTGCAGCAACTTAATGTAGTCCATTAGATCAAAAAAATGGACATGGGTCATTTTTTTGAGGTTGATTCAAGCATCTATAGCTAATGCGACCGTACTAAAAAATATGGTACGTATTGAAGAGAAAAAGGTTGGGACTAAACATGTTGCTTTAGATATCACGCGTAATTATTTAGTAACAGATAGAGGTAAAACTTCATCCAAACGATGTAAAGAAGCAGATGCAGAAAAAAAACCAAAAGTGCTCTAATTACTCTACATGTACTGTGCGAACACAAAAAATATGCTCGGTCTGCAACATTTATATTTGCTACTCTTGTTTTGTAAGTTTTCATAAGAAATAAAGTTATGTAAAATAAAAAATATTTAAAAATAAATACAGAATACTTCATAAATTACAAAACGATTAAAAAAATAGTAAAAAAAATATAAAAAATATAAAAAATACAAACAAAATATTAAAAAATACAAAAAAGAACAAAAAAAAACAAAAGAAACAAAAAAAACAAAAAAACAAAAAAGACTTTTGTAAATGTCAACCTCCACGCGGTAAAAGTTGGGTAACGGCGATAACGGCATCGACGGCTAATTGACATTATTTGTAAACCTGACCTTGCATTCTTATTTAGCAAAATAAAAACCCATAAGTACGAAATTTGGCCAGAATCGGCTACATTTCACAAATTCGTGCCATCTTATAGTCACTATTTTTTAGTCGCCATGTTTGATGTAAAAATTTTGTATTCCGAACTCGAATTCCTATTTAGCGACCGAAAAAACCCCGGAGAACAAAATGTGGGCTGAATCAACTGATTATTGAAAATTGTCCGCCATTTTGAAGCGGCCATCTTTACTTTGAGAATTTTGTAAACCTGACCTCGGATTCGTATTGAGCGATCAAAAAAACCCCCGTAGAACGAAATTTGGCCAGAATCTGTTCATTTTTGAAAATTTCGTCCGCCATATTGGATCCACCATTTTGTATTTTTGAAATCTGAACTCCGATTTGTAATCAGCGACCACAAAAACGTATGTATACAAATTTTTATAGAAGTCTATGATGAAATGACTGTTATTTTCCCAAAATATCATTTAGCTGTAATTTTTACACGTTTGAGCCGCCATTTTGAAAACTGACTTTATTTTAAATTGTCCATGGACACTTTTTATGAACTTTTCTACCATATTCGACACTGATTTCGGAGTTAAAATATTGATTTTATGAAAAAATATTTTACAAAAATCACGATTTTCCACTGAAAAAGCAAACATAACCTATGAAAATCAGTTTGTAATCAAATACCAATAGCGTATTTCGAAAGTTCTGAAAATTTGCGATCGAAATTGACTTGTCCAAAATTTTTTGCAGATCATTTCACCCGTCTTTATAGCAATTGAAAAACACCAAAAAAATTTGTCCGTTTGGGCCTTAACGGGTTAAGGGGGGTTTACACCTATAAATTTTTTAATGTTAATTCACCTAAAACAAAAAAATTATAATAAATAGTGAAATTTCCACTTAATATTCTAAAAGTATATTGGATTCCTGACAAAATGAGCTCTAGTAGAAGCCTCTATGCCCATCTTATCTTATGTTGTGTCAGTTTCAATAATTTGGCTTTGGCGTAACCTACAAGTCCAACGGATTGATCAATGTTGATGTAATTGATCTTAAATTGTTTGTAATTGATGTCATTATGGTGTGAAGAGTTGTATAAATTAAAATTTTTTGATTAAAGAATAAAATGAGTTCAAAAACTGCATAAATTCATAAAATTTCTTTAATTTTAATGAAGAAATTTTCCCGTCCTGGGAAAGAAGATTTGACGCTCGTCGACGCGCATTTTACGCGTACATAAAAGAAGAGAAATTAAAATAATGAATAATCGCTCTTTTTATAAGTATACAATCTGCCACGTTTCAATATGTATGTACAGAGCGTGCGGATATTAGACCAAGTTTGATACTGTATGTATTTGCGATAAATCCAATGAAAATATATACTTTGTAACGGAGGGGAGCAAAATGGCAGCCGTCCAGTAAACATGTAGAGAGTGTATGCTCAAAAAAATTTCCGCGCGCACTCTTGGCACTGAGAGTTCTTGTACAACACCCCTGTTAGTGCTCCTGGACTAGTGTTTGTGAAAAAATTCCGCTAAATAAGTTGGTTTATTGAGCCGAAGAATTTTATATATGAGGATGACGGCAAAATACATCCTCCGTCTACCGACGCGCAACCAGCCCAGTTGCTTTCTATAGGGGTTGATGCGCTCATCCCTCCTAACATTGTATATAAATCACACACATGTATTTGTAAGTCTTTGTAGTCGTGTTCTCTGCTCGTCGGACGCATCAAAATATATGACCGCGCAGTAGTCAAGATGGGGCAAGACTTTGATATCGTAACCGGAACATTCGATTTAACGTTCAGTTCGTATAATAAAAAAATCTAAAATAAGCAATTTTACGATAATAAATTGAATAACTTAATTTTACAAATTAAAAAACATACGAAAAATCGGACTTGACGTCTATGATATAGAAAAGTTATTCGTCAAGGAGACGGGAGATTTCACGGCGATGTGACGAAAAATATTATTATTTGATTTTACGATTAGATGACGACTACATTTCAATTTTGTAATAAGTCAGTAAAATTCATTCGAACAGGATATAAAATTCCTTAGTCTGACAGTTGGCAGACAGTTAATATTTGATTTAAATTTGTGAGGCTGATTATGGCCTCACAAAAGGCAACTGTAAATTAATATAAATATAGAATATAAATACAAGAACTCGAGACTCCGTCCTTGTCCTCCGGCGCCGTTTTGGGTTAGGGGACATTGCCAGGGCAACGAGCCACGACGACGATGATCGCCACCACTGCCACGAGGGGTTGGGTTAAATTGTACATAAATAATAACGAGGGGGGATTCGCGGCTGCTTTGAGGAGAGCGCCTGGACGGACGCACAGCACGAGACGAACGAGGAAGCGACAGCAGCCGAGCAGACAGGCATGGAGCCGGCCTGCATTCACCACCGACGAAGCGACGACGACGACGATGAGCTAGTGTGGGCGACGGAACTCAGGTCGGTGGCCAATTAGTGCCGACCTAGAACTTTTAGGTACTAATGATTGGAGGTGATGCCAGCTACGGAATCAAGAAAAATCAAGTAACTAGTCGCTGAGGAGCAGCGCCAAGAAATGCGGATGGATTGGCGCAACTTTCGAAATCAGAACGAGATGAAAGATACGGACGACATGGGAGCGATAGAGATCACAACAGAATTCGGATTTCGGAAAGACGACAGAAGCTGATGAGTGGAGAAAAAGGCGTCACTCGTTGCCCTGCATTTGCAAGTACAGTAGCGCGTCTACGGGAGTTGCGTGGGTTTCCGTAATTTCTTTCCGAAGTCCCGTTCCGGAAAAATTTTCCGTAACTTCGGGCCGAGGGAATTAAAGCATAAAACTTCGTGATTTTTCGCCTTTATTGATTCTTCCGCCAGAATATAATAGTCGGAATCTCGGCTTACGCGATTTGCCGCGTTACAAATTATTGACACAATTACAAATTCGGCTAGTGCGTTTTTTAATAAAGTATTTTCGAAAACATAGGTAAGAGCATCCTTGATATGAAAATACAGACGAATCGTACATAATTGTGTGAAATAAATTGTTTTAAATAGTCCTAATTAATTATTCTGTCCCACAGGTTAAAACATTTCTTTCAGTGTACCAAAAATCTCTGCATTACAGTCGATGAGCCAAATTTTAAGGTCATTTTATTTGACTGTTTCGCATTTTTCTTTCGCTCACATTTCGGAATTCGTGCAATGCTTTTTCAAAATCGTATTTTCTAAAACATTCGGTAAGCTATTAATTGATCAATTTAAATTATTGTGAAAAATCATATTTTCCAAAATTTTTATTGATCATGTTCGTTGATTCTTTTATCCTCAAAGATTAAAAAAGCTTACCTAAAATGGTATCGTATTTAATATGACGAATGTTTTGGAAACGCCATACGTAATTTTGTGTCTTAAATTATGTTCGATATTATTTAAATTCGAGTGAATTGAGCAATAAAAAATAATTGCTTTTTAGTATTTTAGTTAGATTAAAATCTTATTTTTTAAAACTCTTTTAAGTTTCAAACAAGCTTCAGTATTTCAGTTATTATGCATCGTTTATTTATCAGTATTACTGTACATTTTTTTCTAAGTATTATTTACTCTCTTGATTAGTGTGTTAGTTTTAATATTAACTGTGTATTTCTACACTTTTGGTAGATTCTCTAAATTTTCTGGATCCTTAGACGTTAGCGACATCACATTTTTTAATTATGAAAATTTATGATTATTCTTTAATGGTAGATATAGAATAGTGTTCATTTTTTAATTCGATACATTTGTTATCAAATAAATATTGAAATTAGTAAACGCGTCGCGGTGTGAGTTAGCGTTTCAATTGTTCCTGCTGCTTCGCACTCGGTGCAAGCGTACGCGCGACCGCGAGCGACGAGCCTCTTCGCGCTTCTCCTTTCTACATTTCACCGCCGCTTCTGTCGCCCGCTGTAGCTGCCCGCTGATTGGCTCCTCTTACAAACTTTTAACAATTACTAGAGTTTGAACGGCGCGCGTTGCGCGCCCTAACCTAGAAAACGTTTAGACTTCCTGACTTAGACGCATGCGCACTACATGAGCCAATCACATAACGTTTATTTTGCTTCACAACTTGTCTACTGGTCATCACTTTTTTATATAGGGAATATCTCGGAAACTACTTGTCGGATCGAAAAACGAGAAAGTTACATTATTCTTAGAATTTCGCGATCTATCGAATGGTATATACCAAATGCGATGGAATTGATTCATCCTGTATATGGATCATTTTATTGATTTTTTTTTTAAAGTGATGCACCCAAAGTTCTCCGATTGAGCTGAATTGTTAGTAGATTAAAATAAAACTTAAGTTAGGAAGGTAGCCAATATTTGGGCTTTTAATTCTAAATGGAACTCGAGAAATCGCACTTTAAATTTTAAAAACATGCTCGATTTTCGTCTTTTTTGCTTGATTTTTTGCCTTTTGCAATAATGCTGACAAATTGTGCGGATTTAAGATAATGGAGTCCGCAAGGTCTCATTTTTTTCGTCTTGGCTTCTACTTTTTAACCGCACAATTTAAATGTCGTACCTGTGTTAACGCGCTTCCTACACTCACAAACATAAAAAAGATTTCTTTTACTAATAAAATCGATTTCTATGATATTAAAACTGCTCCAACTTTCTGAGATATCGACTGAAAATTTGCGCGGTTAAAACTAAGCTCAAGGCGACGCTTTGAACTTTGCTGAAAATTAAAAAAAAACACGATTTTAGCGTTATTAAAATAGCTGAAGCTTTTTTCTCTCTACAGATAATGATACGAAACTTTCAGAGAATTTAGTTGAAGTTGTTTACAACAAAATCCATATGGTTTGGTTTCTACTTTTTGATAGATTTAAAAAGATACATACCGTTGTTTTATGCGTTTTTTATGAATTTTTTGTGTTTCTTACACATAAATGACACTGTTTCTTAACTATTAGTTGAAATTCAAGAGCTGATAACATGTCAATCATAATATTTGACCTGGGATCTCATGGGATCGCATATGGGAACCCCATGTAGGATCATAAGCAAAATCGCTTAAATATTGTTTAATTATAAATAAATCGCCTGTTTTTGTTATAAAAGATGACTATAATTAATTAGAGTAAAAAAATAATTAATGAAAAAAAGAACTTGACCTTGTTGGGTCTTGAACCACGCACCTTCGGATTAACAGTCGGTTACCTTACCGCATCAACCACAATAACTTATGACACATCCAGATAATTCTGATCAGTACCGATTTTGGTATTCATGTACTGCGTATAAACAGTTGAAAATGAAAAATAATTCTGCAAATAATATAAGAAAAAACAGTGTTATAGATGGATTCACGCCCTGATTACTATATATAGAATATATTCGTGGAAGCTATTTTTATTTACAGTTTACTTGTATAAAGTTATATAATAATAGCGTCTGTATAAATGATCGATTTAAATATTCATGATATAGAATTCTTTTCAAAAAACCATATTGTCGATAAATAATAATGATCCGAGCAGAAATTAATTCAGTCTATTCCTCCTTCATATTTATTTCTGCGTAAACTTTATTTATTACTATCGGTAATCATACTTTTGAAGATTGAGTATTTTGAGGTTAGAATTTCTTTTTTGATTATAATCGAGAACTGCTTGACCGAAAAGACTAATTTTTTGACATACCTAGGAGAAAATGAGTTTTTGATGTTTATAAGTAAACCTTTTACGAATATCATTTTTTGAGGTTTAAATTCGTTTCTCGCATTTATTTCGAAATCGGTTAAAGCTAGAATGAATCGGACCAAATTTTTACCTTTCTGAATGAATGAATTGACCTTTGCAGCTACTTAACGTTAAACGTGTTTGCGGGGTAATTTAGAGAGAATAAGAGAAAAAAATATATATGATTACTTTTATTACAATGGTAAAAATTTATTACTTTATTATAGCGTCAATTGGCTTTAATTCTCTTGTTAGTACATTTTAGCGTGAGTGAGTGTGTGGTATGATGAGTGCATGTACGATTTGCGTTGTAAAGTTTTTTTACATAGTATAACTACGACTGATAGATATAGATCGCTCTTTTTATATTAATTTAGTTTATTTGTATTTTATTTAAGACGCTCTGTGATATTACTTTTAAGTTAAAATATTTGTTGACTGAAATAATGTAAGACTGAATAAGCTGAAAATGTGTGACTGGGAGAACATAATGATAAGAAAATGTATAATCCAAAGAAAAATCAATATTGTATAAACATGTATTTTTTTACAAATAAACTCTCTCTCCCTCCCTCCCTCCCTCCTTCCCTCCCTTCCTCTCTCCCTCTCTCTCTCTTTTATTTATCGCCCACCTAAAATAGCTTTTAGTAGAGATCCTGAATTTCTCTGTACTTTGAGAGACCTCTGTGGCAATTACAGCTACAAAATGATTATGGGAGATTTGAATGCAGATCTGTTATCGGCGACTGGTGATTCTGAGATTATTTAGCGGTTAGCTGATAACTCTCACAATCAGTTAAGGTCCATACTGGAGGCTATTAATGAACTTGCTCCGCTGAAAACTGTTACTCCTCGCAGAGGAAAACCCCCATGGATTGGTGCTGAGCTTCAGCTACTCATCAACAAACGCAACGCTACGCATAGACGGTATAAACGGACTGGGAGTGCCGTGCTCCTGGATGAATTTCTACACCTACGTAATGAGGTCGAGAGCGAGCCTCTTTTCTCAGCAATCAGCTTTCTGATACTCTTGATCATAAGAAAGATATTTGGAAGAAAATGCATAATCTCGGTCTCTTGCCTAAAAGCAGGGAGGAGTTGTATGGTTTTACCTCGGAAGAGCTGAACTCGCACTTTGCGGGTGTGTCAATCCCAACCAATGAAAATATAGATGATGTAATCAATTAATACCGTATTTTGTGTCTGTGGACGGTTTTGCTTTTCATCCGGTCACTTTTACTGATGTAGTTCTCGCCACATGTCATGTTTCATCCCAGGCGAGGGGTGTGAATGACATACCGCAGAGTGTTATAGTGAAGTCTCTTCCAATGTTGGGGAATTATATGATTCGTTTATTCAACTCCTCCTTTACTCAGGGAGTCTTACCGAGTACTTGGAAGCAGGCTCACTTATTGTTAGTGGCTTAAAAAAAGATTTCAGTTTCATCCTCAGTCTCGTAGCATCGCCCTACTGTGCTTCCTCTCCAAGGTGCTTGAGAAGATTGCACACTCCCAAATTACCAGCTATCTCTCCAGGACCGGCATTGTTGATCCTTTACAGGCAGAGTTCAGATAGCATCACAGTACACAGACAGCCCTGCTTAAACTGACTGAAAACATTCGTATAGACATTGATCGAAGGATCATCACCTTGCTGTTGCTCTTCGACTTCAGCAAGGCATTTGACACAATCTCTCCTTCGAGACTGTTAAGCAAACTGCGTGATCTCGGGTTCTCGAGATCCGCACTCCTGTGGATTAAATCGTATTTACAAGGTCGTACTCAACGCGTTTTATCTAATGACCTAAAAGACCTCTTTGATCGCGGGACGGTCAAGCACATTTTATATGCCGATGACCTCCAGGTTTACCTGCAAGTGCCAGCAGGTGAACTTCAGGAGGGCATAGCTCGCCTGTCTGATGCGGCACGATTGGTATCGATGTGGGACGAGCGCTTGTCCCTCCGTCTCAATGCTGGCAAGATCAAAGCGATTTTATTTGGTTCTAAAAAATATGTTAATGGTATAGTTAAAATGGAACTGCCAGACGTTGTCATGGGGGGCGGAGCGCTCGTGCCGTTTTCGATGCTTTCGTGAGTCTCGGGGTTACATTAGGTAGCAAATTAACGTGGATACCGCAGGTTAATTCTATAACGACAAAAGTAAATAAATTCCTTTATAGCCTGCGGTTTATAAGGACATATACCACCGAGACTCTTCGCAGAAGGCTGGTTGAAGCATTAGTTCTACCCCATCTTGACTACTGCGCTGTGGTGTGTCTTTACGCGTCCGGCGAACAAAGAACTGGTCTGCAGAGACTGAACAACACATGTGTGCGATTTATCTACGATGTTAGAAGGGATCAGCACATCACCCCCGTATAGAAAGCAGCTGGGATGGTTGCGCGTTGACAGTCGGAGGATGTATTTCGCCGCCATTTTAATGTATAAAATCCTCCGACTAAATGAGCCGGGTTCTTAAGCGGCTTTTTTCAATAAACACCAGCCCAGGTGCGCTAGCAGGGGCGATGCACAAGAATTCTCGGTGCCGGGAGTGCGCACGGAAACTGGTATGACATATTTCCAGGTCCATTCTGCGCGCTTCTGGAACTCTCTCCCAGCCAATCTGTGCAATATTCCATCTTTGCGCGGATGCAAGACGTCGGTGCTTAAACACGTTCTCGACCTTGATGCCTAGTCATCCAGGGGCGGAGCCTGTGACCATTCCATAATAACCACAAGTTTTAGTTATAAATTAAGTGACTTACACGTCGCACTAGGGGCAATCGAATGAGCTGTATGTTAACTTATTTCGTTTTGTCCCCTATACATTGATTTTAAAGTGCAAGTGTATTTATAGCGTGAGTGTGTCGACGAATGAATGAGTAAAGTGAATGATTGACTTTTATTTTTAAATGTATTGTTATATGATAGATATCGACTGATTTTGAAAGTTCTGTTTATTTGTATTTTATGTGACGCGCTGCGATATTAGTAATAGGTTTGTGCAATATTTTAAGATTGATTTGTAAATAGTTTAGTTTATCTGAGCAAATCTGTGATATCATAGTAAGTGCAATCATAATCTGGACTTAATGTAATTTTATTGTAATTTTAAAGGAAAATATGTGTAATTGTATATGTTATATTTTTTCTGAATATTTACAAATAAACAAATACCTATCTATGTATCTCTCGGTGATCGGTGGCGGAATGGCGGTGCAGACTGCCGCTCGCTGGTCCGCTGTGCCACCGGCCGACGCTCCGTGGGGTGGCGGGACGGAAGTTCAGCACCCGTTGCAGCTCCTCCACCGCCTCTCTGCTCTTTTGGGGGCACTCCCCGCCCGTGGGTGTCTCCAATAGTTGGAGCACCACCACCTGCACTGCGGGTCCTATTGGGCGTGGTAGCGGTGGCGGCCGGAGTACCAAAATGGGCGGCTCTCTCGGGTTAATATAGGGCCGGCGAAACTGCTGCGGGATGGCGCCCCTGCTCCGAGCCGCCTCCAGCTCCAGCTAGTTCGCCGATGGTTCTGGGCCAGGGGGTGGCGCTGCTTCCTCCGCTGTTGACAGCGCAGTCGTTGGTGGCGGCTTCGACCGTGGTTTTGGTGGTTGCGGCTTACATCGCTTGTTGCTATAGCCTTCTCTCACTCACTAGACATCTCCTCTTACGTAGACACATACGCCACAACACAACAAAAAAACATAAAAAAAATAAGATGGTACATTCCCCCACGCAATACCCAAAACTATAATTAAACATTCGTAAATCATTTTTTTATATATTTGTTTTTTTTTGTTCTTCATATAAATAGTGCAATGGACAGTTTGCCACAAAATGACAGTCACCCTGGAGTCGGTCCCAGGAGTATTACTGTGTGTACATGAACTGGTGGCCGATATCCTATGAGAGATTGAGGGTAACGCCTTGAGCGTTGCGGAATCAAGTGCCGAGCTTTTGAGACCATCTTGGAAGAGTCCAAGGCTCCAGCACTAGCCGAGCCCCAATTGTCACAGAAATTCAAGCATGTGTAGAAACTGGCGCTTTCCTGCGCCGTCTGAGACGCCCTTACTTCGTCACAAAAGTCCCAGAGGAAGATGGTGAGGAGAGGAAGAAAGAAGAGTTCTGCCGACAGAGGGCGATAGATGAGAAGGAGTGACTTCGAAGGATAGAGTGCCGAAGCTCTCAGAAACAGGAAGCAGTAGGAGGAATGCCAGAACCTCAGGGGCGACCACCCACAATGCCAGAAATTCTGAGCCAGACAGCGCAAGAAGGACGAGGAAAGGAAAGCACGCGTCGTTAAGGAAGCCAAGGAGATCAAGCCAGAGGGAAACTTCCTCGCCCAACAAAGGATCATCTGACATAAGACGGATATTGAAAGTACGAAGGCCTAAGTTCATATCAGGCTTGTACGCTTGCGAATAGATGTGTGCTCCTTATGCATGCGGCTGGCCGCTTTGGGATTCCTCGTTCAGTCCGTCGGCATATGAGCTCCGCGCAATTCCTCGCCTTCTTATTTTTTTTTACACGCAAATTTCATTTACACGATTTGTCGCCCATAGCTCCGAAACTATTAACAGGAAAATTCTGAAACCGCTATTAAAATTCAGTGGGAAGGCCCCTAATAACATCCACCACGAAAAACCATAAGAAAATGCGAATATAAAGGGGCGATCTATTTATAACACCGAAATAGCTAAGTACGTGTTTTCAATTAATGTTTTAGATAATATCCAAAGATTATATGAATCCCAGGACAATTATGAATATTCATAGACAGAACAACACAAAATTCGAACACCATTTTGTTTAATATAAAGTTTTTAACAAATATATGAGGCATTTCACGTCAACTCTCCTAGCGCGGCGCGCTAACGCCAAATCATGCTATTTCTAACTCGTATTTACAGTACTAAAACATACTTAAAAAAAATATCCAATAGATGTTTTCGATGTATTTTTTCCTCAGCTTTCCAATGTTGTAAGCAGTTTTTTCAAAATATTATATTTTCACCTTTAAAAATTATAAAACGTCTTATATCTCAAAAAAGGTATTTTTAATATTTGCTGAGGATTTTTTACATAAAAAAACTTTTTTTCCAGAAAGTGCTCAAGATGTTTTCTTCGAGAAAAACGATGGGAAAGAATAGGCTCATCACCGCCGCCGTGCACGGCGCAAGGTACAGCGTGCAGACTTGTCTGCCCATTACCCCATTCGTTTTTTATCTTTTCTCTGCTTAATAATTTTTTTCTGAAATATTTGAAATTCAGAACTTAAAGATGTTTTTTTGAGTTTCAATCTATTTTCATCTATCGGAATAATAGCGTGGTATTGTAAAGTTCCTGGTATAGATTTAGTCCCATGTAGCCTTGATTCTAGTTTCAAGACAGTTTTTTCGTAAGATTCTTTACTGCTATAAAATACCTTGGTTTCTTTGCAATAATTTTTAGCCTATGTGTACAAATCTTCTGGCGTTAAAATACGATTATTGGTAGAAAGTTGTAGACTCGCTCGTTTTGCACCTCTTTTTAAGTTTGCACCTATGCCATCGGATGCACCAGGAACTTTACAATACCATGCTATTATTCCGATCTTGCTTATTTATTAACAATCTATACCAGGAACTTTACAATACCATGCTATTATTCCGATAGATAAAAATAGATTGAAACTCAAAAAAACATCTTTAAGTTCTGAATTTCAAATATTTCAGAAAAAAATTATTAAGCAGAGAAAAGATAAAAAACGAATGGGGTAATGGGCAGACAAGTCTGCACGCTGTACCTTGCGC
>UELU01011282.1:0-17795 GCA_900490025.1 Megastigmus dorsalis
ATTTTTTAACCTATAAATATTTTTTTATGCTTATTTTAAATTTCCGTCTCTTGCGGTGCCACTGAGCGAGTGCTACCTACAACAGTACGCAATAAACTGCGACACACAACACTGCGAATACTTGACTTACTTTGGACAAAATATTTTACTGTTTTGAATTAATTTCGAATTTTAATAGGATTCATTAATTATATTCTTTATGAACACATACATAACTGTATTATAAGTATGCTTTTTTAATTTACATTATGATTATTATGAATATATTACGAATTCTTTACGAATTTATTTTTACCATACACGAACTATTAAAGAACGTATAACTTAGTCCCGTCACCGGACATAGCATGAAATCTTTATGAACTATTTAAGAATACTTTAAGAATTAATTACGAATTAATGAAATAATACATATTGAATTCATTCGGGATATTTTTAATTGATTAAGAATTCTTTTGGGACTCCTGTAAAAGAGTACATTTAGAATTCATTTCGCGAGCTCTTTAAGAACTTATCACGAACATGTGTGCCGTCTGGGATAACAACTATCTATAACCAAAGTATCATATTTAATGAATTAGATCTTAAAGTTAATTCATTAAAATCCGAACAAAAAAAATATACGATTCTGTCTTGGAATGTTTAAAATATAAGGATAAAAATTGCATTTTTATTGATGGACCAGGAGGAAGTGGAAAAAGTTATTTACTTAACGTCTTAATAGGCTATCTGAAATTTTCGAATATACCATTTTTATGTGTTGCTTGGACAGGGATTGCAGCAAATTTATTAAGTAATGGGAAAACAGTGCACACAACATTTAAATTACCACTTAATATAACAGAATGTACCACTTGTAACATAAAATCTAACTCAAAAGATAGTAGCACATTAAAAGAAGTCCAAATTATCATATGGGATGAAATATCTATGACATCAAAATTTGCTTTTGAGGCAGTCGATCATCTACTTCAAGATATATGTAATAATAAAAAAATATTTGGCGGTAAAACGTTACTTGTTTCAGGAGATTTTAGACAAAAGTTACCAGTTATTCGGCATGGCAGTCGCATTGAAGTTATTGAAAATTCTGTTAAGTACAGTTACTTATGGCAAAATTTTATATGCATGACACTAAATGAAAATCAACGAATTTCTGATAATGACAATAATTTTAAACAATGGTTGTTGAATATGGGCGAAGGGAAACGTTCAAATATATATGAAGAATAAAATGAATTAGTTGAAATTCCTATTGATATGATAACAAACGAAAATGACATAATTGTAGAAATTTTTGGAAATGAAATAAAGATCAATGATGCAAATTTCAAAAATAAAGTTATATTGGCTCCCACAAACAATGATGTAATTGATATAAATAATAAAATTTTGGATATAATGGAATATTTAAGTATAGATACAGCATAAGATGATAATTGAGAAAATCTGGATGTTATATTACCTACCGAATTCATTAATTCGCTTACACCTAATGGACTTCCAAATTGCAATTAAAAATTGGCGCTATAGTAATTCTTCTAAGAAATCTAAATTTAAACGAAGGCCTTTGTAACGGAACAAGATTATCAGTGAAAAAACTTATGAAATATTCAATTCAAGCAGAAATTTTAACTGGAAAAAATGTTGGAAAATTAGGGTTAATTCCGAGAATAACTTTGTCACCATCTAAAGAAGAAATACCATTTAATATGCGCCGAAAACAATTTCCAATTCGATTAGGTTTCGCAATGACAATAAATAAATCACAAGGGCAATCGTACAATGAAGTTGGTATCTACCTACCAACACCAGTGTTCTGTCATGGTCAGTTAAACGTTGCTCTTTCGAGAGCTAAGAGCAAGAAAAATTTAAAATTGTTACTATTGAACAATGCAAAAATAGAGAGCGATAAATGAAAGCATAAACACTAAATTTACACTAAAAACATTGTATACAAAGGAATATTGTAAATAAAATAATACAAAATGCTGATAACAATAATCATATTTTATAGAACATCAATAGCATTTTAATAAATGCATGCGCCAAAAATAAAAAAAAAATTACGAAACGGCAGCAGTATGTTAAAGCATGCGCCAAAAACCAAAAAAAAATTACGAAACGGCAGCAGCATGTTAAAGCATACGCCGAAAACCAAAAAAAAATTACAAAAATGCAGCAGCATAATAATGCATGCGCCGAAAACCAAAATAAAATATTATAAAACGGCAGTAGCATTTTATTAAATGCATGCGCCGTAAACCAAAAAAAAAGTACTAAACGGCAGCAGCATGATAATGAATGCGCCGAAAACCAAAATAAAATTACAAAACGGCAGCAGCATGATAATGCATGCGCCGAAAACCAAAATAAAATTACGAAACGGCAGCAGCATGTTAAAGCATGCGCCGAAATCCAAAAAAAAATTAAAAAACGGCAGCAGCATGATAATGCATGCGCCGAAAACAAAAAAAAAATTACGAATGCGTCTAAGACAGGTTCTGTTCTAAATCTTATTTGTAACAGTCTTACTGAAGAGTCCAAATAACAGTTCTGGGACGAAACGCGTCATATAGAGAAGAATCAAATAAAGGTGTTTAAACCATGAACACACCATAAAAATTAAGTCACCATAAAAAATGACAACACCATAAAATCAAAACACCATAAAAAATGAAAACGCCATAAAAAACGAAGACACCATAAAAAATGAAAACGCCATAAAAAATGAAAACGTCATAAAAAACGAAAGCACCATAAACAATGAAAAGACCACAAAAAACAAAAACAATATAATGAACGAAAACACCATAAAAAATGAAAACGCCATAAAAAATGAAAACGCCATTAAAAACGAAAACACCATAAAATCGAAAACACCATAAAAAACAAAAACACCATAAAAAACGAAAACGCCATAAAAACGAAATCATCATAAACAATGAAAATACCATAAAAAATGAAAACATAAAAAAAACGGAAACGCCGTAAGAAATGAAAACGCCATAAAAAACGAAAACACCATAAAATCGAAAACACCATAAAAAATGAAAACACCATATAAAATGAGACAGCGTTCAATGGTTCTTGTTTGTTATTTTATTATTTGTATCCGCGGAATTCGGACTGTGTAAACGCCCATGGGCCGCGGCAAATAACACTCTTCATTCTTTTAATGACTTTTTTTAAAACTATAAACATAGAATACAGGGTTAGTCGGATAATAAATAAAAATTATTTAGATCATAGTTTCCTTATTATCACATTTTATATATTAAATTATTATTAGCAATATTACTATTGCATTTAGTTTTCGCATCGTATTTAACTTATAATTTAACCGGTTCCTGATTTTAGTTTTGACTTGCTTGTATAAGATAATTTCTCTATGTCACGTGATGTCTTGTCTATTTACACGTGTTATAATATATTTTGATTTCTTTGTGATAATTGGTTTATCTTTTGAATTTATCTGTTCAAACGTTGTGCTGTTGCATTCGAAAAATATTCTTTTATCTCTTGATGTTCTCTGAATTTTCTATTTTGGCTGGTGGCTGTTATTTCAATATATGTTTCCATTTTTAAATTACCTAAAATATCATTTACTTCTTTATTCAACCTTAAAGTAGATGAAACCTTATTCCCAACTATTATATTATCATCTAAGCGGAAACTTTCCGATTCATTTTTAAATGGAGGTTTTTATTAAAGTTGAAAACTTCGGGTGTACTTTTCTTTCTGGTGTCTTCATTTTCTGGCTTTTACTTACATGAGCCATATTTTCTAGTGCAGAACTCTTTGTTGGTTCGGCTTTGGATTCCGAGGGGGTCTTTTTCTCTTCAGTAATAACGTAGTTGAACAGTTTTATTCTTTTTCTTTTTGTTCGAGTTTTTCAGTTAATTCGCAAATTTCGACTCGAGATTTTTCAAAATTATCTTGATTATGTATTCTTGATGTAGGTACGTTTATTCTTTTAACAGGCTCGGCATTCTTTGGATACGGAGCCTTCTTTAAGTTTAATTAAATGATCTTCTTGAGTGGCCTCGTCTTCAACGACGTATAAAAAGTTAAATTCATTAAACGAAGACAATTTAGAAGAATAGCCTCTGTCTTGATCTCTTCGATAGTTCCAGCGATGCTTTGAGCGGTCTCGCGTTCTGAGCTGTGTCTACGAGAAACTTGACGCTTCCTGGTCATTGTCCGGCACCTCGTATTGTCTTTGCACTTGACCCATATTCGGTCGTGCTGCGTTAACTTTATTTTGTGAAGGTTGATCCGAAGGCAGAATGATTAGGTGTTGGTCTCTGATCGCATTTATAATAAGATAGCATTTACTAAATTCGTGACCCGGCTTGTTGAAAAATTCACATTTTAACTCGTATTGTTATTTACGACAATCCTTCTCCAGATGATCGTTTCCAAAGCAGCACGACAGCTGGTGCTACTCTTACTGCAGCTCCCTGTGCGTATAAGTTTTACGTATGCTCCGGTATTGGGTCAGCATAAAGATTTTCTTCGAATGCCCGATGAAAATTATTTTCGTAAGGTGGAATTGATGTATTACACGAATGAGGGCTGCCTGGCCATACTTTATGTGACAAAGTCACAAAACCATTTATAGCTTTCTGTTGGAAATGTTGTGAAGAAGGTGGGTGTCTTGCGTATTCCGTAAACTTAGGTTTCAGGGTTTTCGATGAGGCTGTTTCTTTTGCTATCGCGTCAGCTAGATTTTTCGGCTTTTCTTTATGTACGCGATATGCCAGGGGATCATTGAGCCCTGTTTAAAAGAATTAGAGTGCTTCGCGTTTAGCTGTCGCTGTATGATCACCGCAATCAATTCCATCTACATCAATCGTGCTTTCGATAGCTAATAGGGGTCGATGCAAAAGTTTCTGTGTTTGAGACGGTACAAATTGAGTATTGCAAACAGTCTTGTTTATTTGACCTATCATTAACCAAGTTAGTTCCAATTGTTTGCCACCTTTTGCTAATATAACAGTTTATGGGTCCGAGAACGAGAATAATTGATGACTAAAGAAGTAAAAGAGGACATGACTGCTAAAGCACTGGACAACGTTTCCGATTCTGAAAATTCAGATAATTCGAGCACCACTCAAGAAAGCGTGGTGACGCCACGAGTAACAATAGCTGACTCGAGACTGTTCTCTATATTCATCGTTTCAGAGGAGAAGATTATCAACTCTGGAAGAGGTAGATGGAGATTTTTATGACTGAAAATGGGCTGAAGAACTACATTGATGGAACCACGTCAAGACTGAGCACAACTTGGTCAACTTCGCTGCATGACCAATTGCAGTACAGCTGCAGAAAGAAGGATGCCCATATGTGTGGGAACCTCAGGGAACGTAAAATTCATATCATAGCATTTAGTTATTATCTTGATTATTCATTTGCAAGAGGAAATTTTTCAGGGAAACGCAGGGAAAAATAGTTGTGAGCCTATAAAATTTCGTAATTAGCATTGGAAATATATCTATATATATCAATTTTCAATAGATATAGATATATTTACAATGTTTTTCGTGGGCATCCTCCTTTGGGATCGACTCAAGAGGATACATGCAGAACGAAGCGATCAATCAGTACAGGTACTGTTAGGACATTTTGTAAATACGACATTCCATTCGAATAGCACGATGGCTGATCATGTTGCGAGAATAGTGTCGCTTGCACAGGGACTGAATGATCTCAGAAGGGAACAAAAACCCGCCGTAGGTATCGCGAAAATTTGGTCTAGTTTACCTGAAAGATATGATAATATACGTACGGCATGGCACGCGGTATCTAAATAGAAGCAGACGTTAGAAAATTAACGTATCATTTAATAAATGAAGAAGCTCAACTGAACTTACGAAAGAACCACGAGTTAACAAAAGCCAAAGGTGAAACTTACATCGAGCGTGGCAGTAAGCATAAGCCGTGAATTATCGTATTCAAAACAAAGGGTCTGCTCAAAATAATACGAAACGTGGAAACTGCCATTTCTGTAAGTCACCGAGATGTTGGGCACGCGAATGTGAAAAGAAACAAGCGTATTTAGATAACAGAAAACAAGGTCAATCCATGTTAACGAACAATCGAATTCTACGCAAAGTGCTGAACTGTATGACGGCTCTCATACTGTACATACAATTACAAAAGTTCGCTATGTTCCGATGCTTAAGAAAAATCTCATTCTAATTGGCAGAGTGTCAGACAAAATAATATGCGTCATATTTACTAAAGGCAGTAAAACCGTAATGTTAAGTAAGAATGATAGATATTTAGCGAGTGGAAAAAGAGAAAATGAGAGACTGTACAAATTAAACCTTTTACCCGAAAATGTAAATACTGAAGCGAATGTCGTCGAAAGTAGCTCGCTTATGGAATGGCACGAGAAACTGGAACACTTTAATTCTCAAACATTGCCTAAGATGATTACTAGCTCGTGCGTGGATGGTATGTCCACGCACATTTTACAAAGGTTGCGTTTTTGGAAAACAAAACAGAAATCCTTTTTCGAAAAACGAAGCTGTAAGAGCAGGTTTTCCCGGTGAAATTTTTCACGCTGATTTATGCGGAAAAATATATCAAAGTTCGATTGGAGATGCAAACTATTTCCTCTTGTTAAGAGATTAGTTTTTTAGATATAGCTACGTTTATTTTATTAAAGAAAAATCTGAAGTCTTAAATGTCATTAAAAGTTTTTATGCTGATGCCTCATCTGACGGACATGAAATAAAAATTATTAAAACTGATCTCGGTAAAGAATTTTTAAACAAGGAAATAATTGATTTTCTTCTGAGTAAGACCATTATATCTGAATATTTTACAACGAAAGCACCTAAACAAAATGGATTTATAGAGCGGCATAATAGGATAAAAGTTTACCTTTGTATTTATGGAGCAAGACTACGGCCACAGCTGTATACATTAAAAATAGAACGGCGACAAATAGATTGGTTGGAAAAACTCCTTATGAATTGTATTTCGGTAATAAACCATACTTTGGGCATCTAAGGCCTTTTGGCAGTGAATGTTATGTGCACATTTCAAAACGGCATAGGACTAAATGTAAGAAAAACTCGAAGCCAATGATTCTTGTTAGCTATCACGATGAGAGCAAAGCCTACAAGTTTTCGACCAAGATGTCCGAACAGCTTTTATAAAAAGAGATGTATGTTTCGATAAACAGAATAAAATGAATGAGGTACAACTAGAGGCCTCTGAAGGTTGAAAAACAGAATGAAAAAGAACTGAATGTGAGTAGTCCTGGTGAAACAAAAATTGAGCAGAAAATGAGAAGAAGGAATCCACGAATCCCCGAGCGGAGAGATCCGCACCCGTAGAGAATGAGGGCAAAATTGACAGTCGAAATCGTAGAGACACATGTAGCTGAAGCGAAGCTTGCATTGTGTAAGTCTTTGACAATGCAAGAGGCACTTGCTGCTGACGAAGCTTCGTTATGGAAACTTACGAATCAGGAGGAGCTGGACTCTCTCGAAGAAAATAAAACGAGGGATTTAGTAGAAAGACCTCACGATAAAAATGTAATTATAAATAAATAGTTTTGTAAAAGGAATTATAATGCTGATGGAGATATTGACAAGTATAAGGCTCGACTGGTTGCCCCAGGTTTTGCACAAAAACAGGGTGTAGATTATAATGAGATTTATTCACCAGTAGTGAAATACTCTACGAAGCGTTCGATATTACGATAACAATACAATTTGATGTCAAGACGGCTTTTCTCCACAGTGATCTGAAAGAAGAGGAGTACATGGAAGAACCTGTAGGCTTTGAATAAAATAGTAAAATTTGTTTGTTTAGTAAAAGCTTGTCTGGGCTGAAATAAGCCTCTAAAGAGTGGAATAATAAAATTCACGTTTTCGATTCGGCTTATATTAGAGAGTGACACAGCCCAAACGCATCACTTTTGGAATCAGTTTATTCGAAGCTGGATAGAAAAATATTAGTGCAGCAGGTCTCATTATATGTTATGTTGTAAGCAGAATTCAATGGTATTGCCAGAATTAATGCAAAACTTTTGGTTCAAAAGATAAAAAATTTATTTTCCGAAAAAAATTATTTTAGAAAATATTAGAAATATCTATTATTCATCTTCGTTACTGAAATTACGGGACTAAAATGACTGTTCCAGTTGGGTTCGTCGTCATCACGTTACCGACCGGCGAACGGAGTGCGGCAACTTCACTCCGGTCTCCGATTATCTCGGAAAAAAGTGTTTTTAAGGTTACGGAAAATACCAACTATATGTAGTGTTGTTTTGTTATTTTGTTGATATCGCCAACAAAATTGAGATGGAGGATAATAGATGGCGGTAAATGAATATTAGGAGATCGAAAATACCAAATAGAGTATGAATCGACATAATTATTTTTTCAAAAGTGTAAAATTAAATTGCTCAATTGTAGCCGCTGAGCAAATTTAACTTTGTAATAACATTCGTACTTTTCGTTAGTATTTTTCATAGAATGATTATTTTATGGATTATTTGTTTTTATTGTCGTATATCTGATTTTATAAGTCAATTTTCCAAATTTCGTATTCATCGTATTTGTTTGAATACTTAATTTATAGTTTACCTCGTTATAGAGGATTCTGCTGCATATTTTCAAAATTTACCTCAGATTTACCGAGCAAAGTATAAGCCAAGATGTACTGTTCTAAGAAGGTTATAGAATATAGACTACTTAAAGTTAAGTTACTTAAAGTAAATATCAGTAGTGCAGGTGCTTGACATTGCAGTTTGCGAATCATGTACGTCTAATTATTAGTTTATTATTATTATTATTATTATTATTCGTGTATAGGGTGGCCGATGATATTGTTCAGTTAATTCGTCGCATGGGCTTAAAGACATCTGTGAGAATCAGACCGTTGCTACGTACCTTTTCATCTCCTCAGCAAGTGCTTACAGCACTTTCACGTAAATCTAAATTGCCACAAAGTATTAGTATTGCAGCAGATCAAACACCTAAGCAGTAAGAGTATTTATAACACTCACAACCAGGCAAATCCAGACAATTTAAAAACTATCAAATATATTAAAGGAACTCCGACAATTGTGCATGCCAAGTCTCCAAAAAACTAATGCTCGACTCAGATAATTTAGTGCTGTATTATCAGAATGCTCATGGCCTTCATACTAAGCTGAACTTATTGGAGCATAACCTACATCTTATGACCTTAAATCCTGACATTGTGATTTTTACAGACTAACTTGGACTTCAATATTGAATATGCAGAGCTTCCATTTAAAGACTTTAACGTCTATAGACATGATCAAGACTCACATTCAAGTCAGCGGGGTAGAGGTGGAGGAGTTCTAATTGCCATCAAGAAAAATGTAATATCGTTTCCAAGTGAAAGCTCATCTATTACTACTGCGGAGCAGAAATTTGTTAGAATTGTTACGTCTAATTTG
Organism: Megastigmus dorsalis; assembly: GCA_900490025.1. Classification (NCBI taxonomy): domain Eukaryota; kingdom Metazoa; phylum Arthropoda; class Insecta; order Hymenoptera; family Megastigmidae; genus Megastigmus; species Megastigmus dorsalis. The sequence goes on from UELU01011282.1 coordinate 9,452, forward strand.
AAAATAATTGTGGAAGTTGACTATCTCCCGCTCAACTCTGATGCGAGTCAGTATGAGCATCATGTGGCAACGGTGGAGGAATTAGAAGGCCTTTATCCAGATTACAAAATTATTGTTTATTGGTGATTACAATCTCCCAAATATACCGTGGGAAAATGACATCGAACTTCAAGTTTCATACACGGATTACGTCTCACCTAACCTAAAGGATACTGCTCAGCATCTCTGTAACTTCTTTTCTTACCTCAACCTGAAGCAACACTATCCTGCTCACATAAACAAAGGGTATTATACCCTTGGTCTCCTAATCTCGTCGATGGATGGAATTTCTCTACTTGATGGTGAAGAGGAACTACTTAAGGCGGATCAACGTTATCAGCAACTATGTGCTTGAATTTCATGTGATAGACTTGATGATTATAATATTGTGATTCCTTCTTAGATTTTAGTAAGCCGGATTATACTGCGACAAATGAGTATTTGGGCTGTGTTAATTGGAAAGTGATTCTTTCTAGTCAATCTCTTGATGAGAATATTGAGAAATTTTATAATAATTTATCAGCGCCTTTGATTATGCATGTACCCATCAAGCGTTTGTATTCTGGTAAATTTCCAATTTGGTATTTGAATGAATTAAAGGATTTGATTTGCCAGAAAAAGCTGCTTATCGGTTCTGGAGATTTACTAACCAATTAAATGATAATATTGAATCAAGCATTTGAGGGCACAATGCATTCGTTTATCTAAAGTAAATTATAAAAATTATATTTATATCAGTTGTTAGAAACAAGTGAAAAATTTCAATCCTTAATCATCAATCATCCAATGGGTATTTCTCGTCTATGCATAGTAGAAACGATCTGCCCCTTGGACGTAGTCTTACTGTGGATGTCTAGTAGATAATTTCAGTATAAGCCGTGGTGAATTACTATCTCTCATACAAGGATTAAATTGTAACTTTCATCCGGGACCAGATAACATTCCGAGTGCTATACCCAAGTTATTGGAGCGCGCTTTGTTACTAATGTACTTATGGAAAGATTACAAAGTATTGTAATGAGTCAGCAGCACGGCTTTGTGAGTAGCAGATCAATGACGTCCAATCTCTTGTTGTACATCAACTTCATTTATAATGCGTTTGAGAATTTTCGATAAGTTGATGCCATCTATACGTACTTCTCTAAGGCATTTGACTCTGTAAATCGTGACAGACTCCTTTGGAAATTGAAAAATATCGGAGTTGATGGTGCAGCACTCGAGTGGGTTGGGTCGTTTATTCGTCACTTTCGAAGAGTTCGCATAAAGGGCTTTCATTCTAGACTAATTACAGCTACATCTGGCGTCCCTCAAGGGTCGCATCTTGGGCTCATTCTATTCATATTGTATATATATGACATAATACTCATATTTAAGGATGCTCAATGCTTGGTATATGCAGATGATTTGAAATTCCCCTTGATGCATCAAATATTCAAAAAGATATCGACTCGCTATAGGAATGGTGTAATGAGAATGGCCGGGTCATTAACATTGAAAAATGTTGTTCTATGAAAAATGTTGACTACATCTGATTTTAGAAATCCAAAATCCATTATTACTCTGTACAAATCTCTTGTTATGCCAAATATCCTCTTTGCCTCCTCTATTTGGAGACCCTACACTAACAGAAGTATTGATAAACTGGAGGCGATTCAAATGAAATTTCTAAGATATCTGTCATTTAAGTCAGGTAATGGAATGAATAGGATTGATCACAACTACACTCCAATTTCTACGAATTTTAATATTTTCACTATAAATTCACTTGATTATGATCATCTAACATTGGTCTATAAGGTGGTCAATAACTTTATCTCAGTAAGTGATTTGCTTCACCTTTTTGTTTTTCGTAAACCTACACACTCATTAAGAAGCTTTAGATCTCTTACTGAGAGTACCTCTAGTTCAAACTTTATGTTCTTTTCTACTATAAATACTCACTCGTCTTTGGAATATATTGCCTACTACTGAAACCTCTGAAAATAATTTGGAAATCTCAGCCTTTAAAAACTCTGTTAGGAATCTATGTCTGAAGTTTATCTGTTCATATTAAATAAATTGAGTATTGCAATCAGCCTTGTTTATTTAACCTATCATTAACCGAGTTAGTTCCAATTGTTTGCCACCTTTTGCTAATATAATAACATTGTCCCTAATTGTCCTGTTTTGAGTCGGATTCGGCAAAGGTACGATTATCCAATGACATACGGGTGGCGACACTGGTACTGTGTTTATTCTGGGTCGAGCGTTTATAGTGACTGGTGCGTTAATTTCTGTTTTTACCTCTTCTAACGGAGATTCAGCCTTAAATGTCATATATCTTAGCTCTGTGAGTTCTCCGGCATTGCGCTTTTACTTCTTGACATTTCTTTCTTCGGTTTACGCGAAAAAAGCGAAAAGATGCTGCGTTTCGAAATAATTTTGAAAGAAATTGTTATCGCACGCTAATGTAATAATGCAATAAAATATTTTGATGATTTCAATAATTAATTAATTTCAAATGTTGACTTAATTACGACAAACTCAAGCGTTCAAAATTACGCGAGTAATTTATTAATGTTATTAAATATTGAATAATCCAATAATTGTAGCAAAATTCTCGTTATAGATTTACATCTATAATTTCTGTGCGATTTGTAATTGTTTATTAATTCTTTAGACTTAAAATTTTTTATAGATCTATATCTATAAAATTTAACGTCAATTGATTATTTTAACGGACTCATGCGTACATAATAATTTTACGCGAGTATAATTTTATTAGAAATGTAACGGGGTAGGATTTAGGATTTTGGAGAACAAAAATACGCGGTGCCCGGGACAACTCCCTGCCGACATTACAGGGATCTACCGTTCTCCAACGACTAGTTCCTTGAAAATCCGCTGCCCGATATAGAATATTTAAAAAAATTTTATTTAATAAAAATTTAATAAATAAGGGAGACAAAATCCTTATTAATGCTTTATAGATCTAAATCTAGTTGATTGCAGCTTGAAAATGACTAATCGATGTGTCTCTCTGGATTAGGTCGGATACTTCGGTTCCTGCCGAAAATCCAGAGAGGTGGTAAAAAATATGTGTGACAGAATTCCATCGAGTAATGACATGTCAGCGCGTGAAGCCATCAGCTGCGCTTGGTAGCTGAGCTGAACGCCTGAAGTACGAAAGAGAGTGTATTAAGGTATGTGTGATCGACCTTTGAAGAATGTGACCTCTGTGCTCTTGCGTATTGCTAAAGCTAAACAGATGTTTCGACAGCGCTCGATGTGTGGTATGAAATTGAGAAACTTGAATATACGTTTCGGGACGTAACAAAACATTATAGAATGTTATGTTTTCTTAACTTAATTTGATATTGAAATAGAATTTTGTAGAAAGTTCTTTTTAATTAAATTTCTATGATTTTACAAAAAAAAATAACATGTAATTCGTTAGTGACATTATAATCGCCGACCATTGTTCGAGAATTCTGGCATAATATTTTTGCGCTTCCAACCAATGCGTTGCCGACATACTTAAAATTTTATTTTCAGCTAGCGAATAATAACGTAATCTCTTTCGAAACTCTGAAAAGAGCTTTGGATTATTTGAAAAGTATGCATATATGCTCAAAATTTTTAATAGACGATTTTAATGAGATAACGAGCTATAAACACATCTTGTAAGAGTTAGGCAATAAGTTGTGACATTTGTACAGATTAATTGTGACCTAGTCATAATTCACGAGGATTACCCTCTATGTCCTAATTTCTTGTCGAGACGTCCGGATAATCTATATTTCTAGCATCCGTAGTTGACGCGCAACGTTGGTTCGTCCATTTTCCCGACGAGCAGCTCGAGAAAATATTCTCTCGGGAGGAGTCTCATATTTTTGTCCGGGTACCATATCACAAATACAATTCACCGTACGGGCTATATACTACTCTATTTATTGTTGAAAATTTATAAACATTAAACTCAGCCAATCGGGGGCGATTGCAGTGGATGGCAGAAGCGGCGGCGAAATGCGCAAACGAGAAGTGCGAATCGGTGTGGAGAGACACTCGTCGCTCGCGGTCACGCGTACACGGAGAAAAGTCGTCAGCCTTATAGCATGTGCCTGACATCACTGCCATGACTTGTGACGACTTGCACCGCGCGCTGAGGTGTCGGCAGCGGCTGTAAGCGTGCGCGCTGGCAACAGCGCAGTGCTCATAGGTACTTCGCTAGAATGTGCCCAACTGCCCATAGCCACCTCGTTTTGACGTGCCTACACCGGCTTTCGCGCTGCCCCGAATATACTCACTTCGTTTGGCGGTGTAGGCATCTTGCGTTGCCGTGCCTATACATACTAGCTTTTGCTGTATATATACTAGCATTTGCTGTTTATTTTAGCTTATCTAGCATAGCGGTGCAAGTCGTCACAAGTCATGGCAGTGATGCCAGGCACATGCTATAAGGCTGACGACTTTTCTCCGTGTACGCTTGTACCGAGTACGGAGAAGCTGGGACAATTTAACAGCTGGCTTGCATTGCGTCGCATTTTTAGCCTGTCCTTAAGAACAGAAATATGCAAATTAAAATGGTTTTCTTCTTCCTTACAAATAAATTATCGAAAAGTTAATTATTTCACATGTCGAATGAAAAAAACGTATTCATCATTTGCGATTTCATTTATAAAATTATCTGTTTTTTGTCTGTTCAGATGTGACTCTTTATACCTATCTTTCGAAAATACTTTATTTTTAAAAGAACAGATAAATTAGATTAATGACTATGATTCAATTTAAAAATGTAACTACTACTTGCATGGAAAACTAAAAAATTTCATGATGTTTTGAATGATTTTGAAAGTACTTAATTTAAAAAAAATGCATGAAAATAACATTTAGATTTAAGACGTAGAATAAGCAGTTAGTATTGTTTTAAATAATTCATTTCCATAATTATTTACGATTCCCCTTTAAAGCCGACAATTTTCATACCTATGTGCAATACTCCAAAAAATTCAGCAGTTTTCGAATTCCATAAGTAGTCAAAAATTTTTTGTCGAGGCAAACCTTTCGAACTTAATATTTCTCATTCTACATGCGATGCAATACATAGAAAAAAATAGTGTACAAGCAAAATAAGCATTGTGACACACTTTTTCGAAGCCTTTTATATTATTGTATATTTAACTAATGCCCACATGTTTTTTTAGGTCCAAATATTATCTGCATGTATTTTTTGAAATTAGATACTTTCAAAATCATTCAAAACTTTATGAAAATTTTTAACTTCACATGCGATTAGCAGATACGGTTTTAAATTCAATCATTGTCAATAATCTAATTTAACTGTTATTTTAGAAATATAGTATTTTTAAATGCATTGGTATAAAAATTCACATCTGCACATACAGATAACAGATAATTTTTTAAATGAAATCGTAAATGATCTATGGATGAGTGAGTAGGGCTGATTCGTTTATGCAGTTTCATAAACGCCAGTTATTTTGTAAAAAAAACTTTTATTTGATTTCGATAAGGTAGGTTCAACCTATCTACAGAGACGAACTTTTGTACACAAGTTCATGAGATTACACGATAATTTGGGCTTGTAATAATAGCTAGTGCTTTATTTTTCGGAGCTCGTTGTGAAACATTTAACCTACGCAAAATATCATCTAAGAATTGTGTGAGTAAAAAATGTTTTGTTATATAATAATATCTTCTTTTTGCACTTTGAAATAAAATTTTTTACGCCTGGTGAACATCGATACATCAAGTTTAATGTTAGTAATTGCAATCGTACGATTTCCAGTAGTTCAGGGATAATTGATCGTATATATAATTGGTATAATTTTTTAGTAGATTTTATTAATTAATAGTAAAAGATTTATTATGTTTTTACCACACGATTTTAGGTCTATTTTAAAGCTTTATCTCAATCTGAAAGAATGCGAAGCACTAGAGCTGCAAGTAACGTTGCTTTTGGAACCTGGTTAAAGTTTCAGCGAGGTAGCAAGAACGATACTGGAACGATGAAATGTCAGAATAAGTAGTGAATAAACGTTGCGTAATCTTTGAAGGGATGAGACTAAAACATAAATAAAACATTGCAGGTACTGTAGGTAAGAAATTCTTGAAGTTAGAAAGCAATATTTATCTACATTGAAATTTCTTTCCAAATTAACAAGAAATGTAAGGAATCGGTTTTCTTATTGACTTCTGACATAGTGTAAAACATTTAGCAACAAAATTCATGAAATTTAATTATTAGAAAGAATGATGATCCTTAGTTATAAGAGAGGCATTAGATAATAATATTGAGTAAAACTTCTATTTTATGGACAAAACGTAGTCTACTGAAAGAGAATCCATCCGAATAATATACTTTGATCCTTAGAGTGTATTTCTGGTTACGGTATATATGTATAAAGACTTTATGTACTTTCATTAAAATTATTGTAGTAAGCCAGCTATAAAAAACAGCTCTCACATTGCGGCCCGCCAGCAGCATAAGAGCTTTGTGCTCTCACTTCTTCGATGTGTGCGTGTGCGCGTGCGCTCTTATTCGTAAACATGTTGATGCCTCTCCTTACCGGGCTCCGCAGTTCAGCTAATGAATATTGCTATCCGATACAATGGATGAAAAAAGCTTCCGCGGAGCGTGGCGTTTCCCGGGACTAGAGCCAAAATACGGACCCGGACATTGAAATCAATGCATACTTACTCTGTATAATAGGACATTTATTTGTTCTCTCACAGAATACAGTAATCATCCGCGGGAATGTTAGCGTGTGCACGCCGGTTGGCTCTGTCGAATGTGCACACTACATTCAGAAATCGGACAAATCTGAAAAAAATATTTAACGATAATTATAACTTAGTTGTAATGCTAGGCGGCTTTCCATAAAAGTTTATGATTATACAACCATTTATCCTATATTTTTATTTTTATTCGAAGCTTTATTATGAACATAATCCATTAAACCTCTGTACATTTTCGATCTTAGCCTATTAATGCCTGAATCGCAAAAAAATTTACACCGACTTTGAGCCCATAAATTTTAACCAAATCGGAATCATTTATTGTTGATAGTAATTTTATTATATGTTTTCGGATCCGCTATACTCGTTCAAGATTGTAATATAAAATTAATTCTAAAATAAGTCCATTTGTTTATACAGGATGTTAAAGGGAAATAGGATAGGCTCTACGGCACTGGATAGAGCTGAAAATTCTAAGGGAAAAATCCTATTGCAACTTTCCGATCCGATCAATATTCATTGATTAATCCTACACTCCACTCCACCCGCCTGGCGCTTCGCCTCCTGCTATAGCTCTCTCCTGATTAGCCCGCTCGGCTAATTTTCAATCTATGATTAATCAATGAATATTGATCGGATCGAAAAGTTGCAATAAGATTTTTTTCTTAGAATTTTCCGCTCTATCCAATGCCGTAGAGCATGTCCTACTTTCCTTTAACACCCGATATATTTCGTTAAATGCAAAAGTAGATATGGAAAAAATCCTTTTTACCCTAGTATATGTCCTTAATAAATTATTTCTTATTTAAATTCACCAACTATTAAATAAGGAGTGTACAATAATAGTAATTTAAAATGCATATGTTTAATAGTAAATGAAAAAAAAAAGAAAATAATACTCAGATAAACAAGAACAAATATAAAATAGATTCTAAAAGCGTTGAGATACATCCTTTTAAATCGAAATGCTGAGATACGTCCTTTTAAACTGAAATTCAAAGATATGTCTTTTTTAGGAGCTGTCGAATTATTTAAATTAACCCATTTTTTCACTACCAACTTTCAACGACGTATTTTTATCTATGTTCGACTCAAAAAAAAATTGGCAAAGACATAGTCTACTATTTTTGAGGTCGTTCTATCGATCTACACCATTAAAGACATGAAATTCTAATTCCTACCCCCTGATTTTTTGAATTTAAAATAAAAAAAGTGATTTTTTGGGGGGTAATTTTTTTAAAAATAGCCATTTTCAATGCAAATTACATTTTGAATCTTAGTAAAATGTGCAAATACAGGGCGGTCTGCATCCAGTTTATAAAAGTATGCCATTAGGTTTCTGTACTTTTCTCCTCGAATGGTTTTAAAACCACCCTTAAAAAGTGTATTTCGTCCGTGACCAAGGCTGAATCGAGATTTGGAACACAAAGTTATTTGCACTGTAGAAAATGGCTAGAAATAATATGTTTCCTATTTTGCTTATTCGTATTTCATTATTATTGACCTTCTCTTTGTTGCAGATATGAGATGTGGTTAAAAAGGGTTGAAAAGGGGTGTACAACGGGGGTGA
>UELU01011402.1:0-12225 GCA_900490025.1 Megastigmus dorsalis
GGTAGGTAGGCTAGATCAGCTTAGGAGATTCACTCGCGTTCACGTGTTATTTAGCAAGCCGATCTCGTACTTTGCCTTGTCGTTCAGTGAACCAAAAACCAAAAAAGAGAGCATCTGCTCTGATAATATTATTGTTGAAAAAATAATGTACATAATGTTGCATAAGATGTAAGATATGTGCTAACGTATTTATGGTTATAATATCAATTACTTTACACGATTGTTAGAAAAAGAAAGTGCATTCAGCGCCATCTATGGGTCTTTTCTCTGTTGTGATAATGGCGGCTGCTTTTGCATTTCATTATGCTGTTTATGAGTCTGAGTTTCCAAACGTAGGCTTCGTTTTTTCTAGAATTGTCTTTTCTGTTATCATAATAGATTCTCTGAAGCATGAGGAATCTCCGTCTTCTCCGTTTTTTGTCCGTGTATATCTTATTTCTCTAATTTCGTAGAGGAAAACTCACAGACTCAACGAACATTTGCGCTTTTCGAGTCCGAGTTTTCGGATGTAGGCTTCGTTTGACCAATAATATTAATTATTTTTGTCGAAAAATATTCTTTGAAGCTGTAGAATTCTCGGTCTTCTCCGTTTTTTGGGTAGAAGTGTCTAGACTTTTTATTATACGTGTTTCAAGTACCGCACGCTCAGATTTGGGTTGTCGGTACAGTAGGGAATTTTTTTCCATATGGCATCCCCTTAAGTTCCGCTAAAAATAGTAGCAATAATTATGATATATACAGTTGAGTCGTACGAGCAAGCAAATTTCGCTGAATGAGACGTGCTCGGCAATAGCTGGAAAATTTTAATTTTCATACGCAAAACGTGTACTATGAATTACCCTGAGATGCACCAAAATGTTCGTGGATATTCCTTAAGCATATAAGGAAACTTGTATATACGTCAAAAAAAAGGCATTCGCTGATCTGCATTGGGTGTGCTGCTAGGGACACTCACAGATTTGAAAGTTCTGGCGTCTATTTCTACTTATATTTATTAAGCCTATAGGGAATAATCAACTCGATGTTTTTCAAACTATTCCCCTTTAATTATGGGTGCTAATTTTTTTTATTTAAACGTTTTTTCATACCCTAAACGATAATGCAAGTTGCATACGTTGCCCTAGCAATTTTATTCAAGGCTGGTATGATTAACCTCCTTTGAATATATGCGCACAGAAAATGCGCGCTAGTGATATCAAACGCAAAGATATTTATTTAAACTACTGTTGTAAATAGCGATTAACGTTACAGTCGCCCGCGGAGAGACACCATATGGATGCACGTGTGCGCTCCATCCTAAATGTATGCACCGACACATTTGCGCTCGAGGCGTGACCGGGACTGCCTTTACGAGCGAGAACTCCGAACGGGCACCAATAGCTACACTCATGCCAGTGCATGCATCAGGGTACATGAGAGGTTACCTTCATGTACGTGCATGCATGAGGGTACATGAGGGGTTACCTTCATGCTCGTATATGCATGAGGATACGCGTGGTTACCTGCATGCACTTGCATGCATGAGGGTACGCGTGGTTACCTTCATGCACTTGCATGCATGAGGGTACGCGTGGTTACCTTCATGCACTTGCATGCATGAGGGTACGTGTGGTTACCTGCATGCACGAGGGTATGCGTGGTTACCTTCATGCACGTATATGCATGAGGGTACATGCAGGGCTACCTTCAAACACGCGGGGAGAGTAGACCTACCTTCATTCACGAAGGGAGAGCAGGGCTACCTTCATTCACGAGGGTATAGAGCGTCTACCTTCATGCGCAATAGCGTTCCTTTGTGAATGAAGCATAACCTCTTTCTCGCGTCTGCCTTTTTTATAATAGTTGACTCTTGCAAAAACTCTTACAGACGAGGTAAGGAGTGGGATATTATTTCTACAAATTTAAAAATTCCAAGTAAGTAAATATTGTAATATTTAAAATACTTTTGCTACTCGTGAAGCTCTTAGTCTGTGAGTTTTATTTTTTCTAATCGTTTAATACTTAAAGGTTCTCAACCCTGCTATAATTTTGGAAGTGATAGGATTAATTGCGATGAATAAATGGTTTGTTTCTTTGTTCAAATTCTTTTCAGAATGTGTTTCATTTTCTTATAATATCGCGTTAATAAATTTTTAGATTATAAGTATTGAATTTTTGTATTATCAGAAAATGAAACACATTATGAAAAGAATTTGAACAAAGAATATAATCTATTTTTGTAAAAATATATCAGTTCAATCCCGCTACTTCAGTATCATCGATTTTAAATTTCTCATGCATTTCACCTCCAATATTTTGTATATTCGTACTCATTTTTATCGACATTTGATCAATGTCATTTTTATAAACTTCAAGCAGTGTGTTCAAAACTTCGATATCACTGTCCAGACGAGCTGTAGTCTCGTACACAGAGCGCACTTCTTCCTGAACGATTTTTTGTAAAACAGTTAGATTGACTGCATCACTGGGCTGTTGAGCCACTGCAACATTGGATAATCGCTTATTTTCCACATCGTAATGACCATCGTTGGTGAGCTTATAGCCGATACCGGGAGCACCGCGAGTACCCTCGCTCCGACCAAGTTTACGTCCGAACACGTCAACGCTCATTTTTCAAATGAACACATTACTCGTGGAATCTCAATATATATAGCCTGCTTCGCGAAGCTCCTCGATTATCGAATGGATTTCATTCGTATGACTTTGATTTCCAGCTGATCTCTCGGCTACGAGATCGAGCAATCGAAGTCGGTCTACCAGATCGTTCGGATCATCCCAGTACACGTAATCCATTGCAACAGCGGTTCTTTTAGCGATCTTATATCGAGGTAATGATCCACCTTCTTTCTTCTTATATCGAGGTAGCGATCCACCTTCTTTCAAAAATTCTCCGGCAGTGGACTTTTTCACAATGTTAAACATTGGTCCAATGATCTTGTTGAATTTGTTGCTATTATGAGCTCGAACAGTCTCATCCTTGTTGAATCTTTTCTTGTGAGCACTCGATATTTCTAGAATTTCGCGATAATTTTCGAGATCGATGGAAGTCACCTCACTTTGATTGGGTTGTTTTGTAACGAGTAGCTCCATCAATCCATTCGTTTTGGGATATTTTACACCGTTTACCACGACCTTCTCACCTTCGATGTAGTTAGGTGTATTACCAATAATAAATGTACCCTTTTCTTTACGTACTCCGTCAACTTTATCTAGATACTGCTTCTGATCATGATTTAGCATTTTAATATATTTATCTAGCAACACATCGTTCTCTTCATCACCAGCCGCTGTTTCAAACGAAGTTTCGCGAGACAGTATAGTATCATTCTGTAGAGTGTTATTGAATGTCTCGTTATGAGTAAAATCAACAGAACTTTCATAATGTTTTTTTCGTTTCTTTCTCACTAGGAACGATGGGGCGATTTTTCTTTGTCTCGGTAACGATATCCTGGAGAGGATCGATTATCGGCTTGAAAGTATCGCTTAAAATCTTATTAGTGGTATCTCTTCCAAACTTTAATAATCTATACTTGCGTTTAATCGCATAGCGAGCTTTCACGAGTTGACTAAGTACATTCTTCTCTCGTTGTATGTCATTCATCATGTTAGCGCTTTGACGTTCAACGATAGACTATCCTTTAAACTTATACAGACGCTATATTTATAGCAAAACAATCGAAACCCTTTCGATAACGACCATCGTTGATTGGTCTATCCTTGTCGATCACTATAAATCCATACTTCTCGTCTCGCCAACATTTCGAATAGAAATCTCTAAACTGCGCAAAAGTCATGTCGCAGTTGATGTTATCGTTGTACAAGTGTTTCAAATTCACATCATCTTGTCGAAATACTGCCAATAGATTTACGTTATCTCTAACTAGATGTTTGGGAATGTGAGCATAGGTCTGACATAGGTAGAAGCAATCTACACCCTTGTGTCTACCCATACAGAAGAAAGCTTTGACATTGTTTTGCTTCTCGCAAGCGATGTCGTCGAATATCATGATTGAATTGGGGAGCGCTTGTTCGGGAACTATCACTTCATCATGTTCTCTGAACGGATAGTACTGCACGCCATCTATAGTCTCCAAGAGCTGCTGTAGCATTTTATACTTTGGTTGATTCAGAGATTTCGAATAAACGTATACGTTCTCGAATCTCACACCATTGGGGTGGGTAATGAGAGCGAGCAGGCTATTCGTCTTTCCGCAATTCGACGGACCGCAAAAGACTGCTCGTATACTGTCGGGTAGTAAGTCTCCATGTCGTTTAGCTCTTCGATCTTGCTCGACAATAACGTCAAAGTTCGTTATTGGAAGCTTGACTTGTTGCTCCTTGAAATCCATGCTTTCGATAAGATATCTAATCCGCAACTGACCGCTCAGCTATAAATAGGGCTCTTATATAGCTTCGAGCATCAGTCGTACTCTGTACTTCGAACAGTGATGATCAAACGTCGAAGAGGACGTGGTTTGCTCAACAAAATAATCAACAAACTTCCATTCGAACTTCAGATTCCTGGATATCAGCACTGCGGACCAGGAACCAAATTAACCAAACGTTTAGCTCGTGGAGACCCTGGAATAAATCCTCTGGACGCAGCCTGCAAGAAGCACGATATGGCTTACTCACAAAATCGTGAGAACGTCGAGGTGAGGAACACCGCTGACACAGTTCTAGCCGACAAAGCTCGACAATACACAATCGACGTGGACGCTAATTTTGGTGAAAAAACAGCTGCTTACGCTATTAATAAAATCATGAAATTAAAGTCAAAGCTAGGTATGGGTTTGAGGAAGAAGACGTCGAAGAGGAAGAAGAAGACGTCAAAGAAAACAACATTGAATAAAGTAATTAAAGCCGCCACTTTCAAATCAATGCCGAGTAAATGTGCTCTAAAAGTTATCCGCTCGGCGTTAAAAAAAGCCCGCCATGTAGTCGAACAAGCAGGTGGTAAAGAAAACATTAATATTCCACGCATTCTGCCAGTTTCGTCGAAAGGCGGAGCTTTACCTTTTCTCATACCGATATTCGCAGGTCTAAGTGCAGCGGGTGCACTGGCTGGTAGTGGCGCTGGTATAGCAAAAGCCGTTAACGACGCCAAAATAGCTAAAGAGCGCTTTGAAGAGAATAAAAGACACAATAAAACTATGGAGACTACCGCTCTTGGTAAAGGTCTTTACCTCAAACCACATAAGAAAGGTTTTGGTCTTCACCTCAAGCCGGGAAAAGGATTGAAAAAAAAAAGTTTGATGTAAAGTTACCTCGAAGAGCACTTACAGACGCTGACTTGATAAAATATGCGAAAAGTCTAAAAATTCCAAACTTCAGAGGGGTGCTTATGTGAAATGAGTTACCAGCTTCTGGACCTCTCTATCGCGAATCGGACATCGTGAATTTGGATGATGTGAGCGGCCCCGGCACGCATTGGGTTGCCTATCGTAAACGTGGCAACAACGTCGTTTACTTCGATAGTTTTGGAGATCTTCAGCCACCTTTAGATTTGATGACGTATCTCGGAGTTGACGAGGTCAAATACAATCACGAGAGGTATCAAAACTTTGATACTTACATTTGCGGTCATCCATGCCTCAAGTTTTTGTCCGGCAAGCTATATAAAGACATAACACTGTAATTTTCATTCATTATGATTCGAACAGTCATGGAAGAATCATTAATTCTAACTCTAATGGGTAATTCAGCTATTTTGAAAGCGCAATACTTTCCACCCATCGAACTCTCATCGAATAAGAACTACGCTCTCGGTTTAATAAAACTTTTAACTTTCAATTCAATACCTAATATAGATACTAGTAACAACAAGTTATACATGGGTGAGGAGGTTATTAGTTTCCGAACTGGTAGCTACGCGATTGATGATATCGATAAATATCTTCATAAGAGATTGTTAGATAAGAATATAACTTTTTCTTTAAAACCCAATAATAATACACTTCGCAGTGTAATCAAGTGTAGTCATCCAATTGATTTTACTCCTAAAGATTCTATTGCTCGAGTACTGGAATTTACTCCCCGCATTCTACAACCAAACATCGCTCACGACTCCGACCTTCCCGTTGCAATTCTCAAAGTCAACGCGTTAAAAGTCGAGTGTAACATTACTACGGGATCTTATATAAACGGAGAGAGTGCACACGATTCACAAATTCTTTCCCGCAGTACCACCAGGATACAAAATTATCGAGTTTCCCTCACACGTCATTTACCTACCAAGCACCGTAAAGTGCATCGATCACATGCAAATACGTCTAGTTGATCAAGACGACAATTTGATTAATTTTCGTGGAGAAATTATCACGATCAGGTTACATATAAAATCAGTATAATGGGAATCGTTTACAATACAGTCCAAGCATCAGTCGTCATCGACGAGTCAAAGCGATAACACGGCAGTACGTTCAGTTCCTCAAGATCCTAGGCTTAAAAATCGTCCCTGGTGGAAAATTACGTGTTTAATCTTTTGCTGTCTACAACGAAATGGAAGAAGTTCTAAACATACAGTCAGGTGTAACATTCGACGAGTCGGTGGCTCACTATGAAGTCCACGCTCATCAACCGTATACTTCGTCAAACTTCAACAACAGCGACGGAATGCACATATCCATTCAACATCAAGACGTCTGTCATCTTTTCGAGGAATTCCGCAACAAGATTAACACGATAGAAATCGATAGATGCAAGAACGTTCGTTTGACTATCTTCATGAAAGGTTGGGCATCGCTCAATCCGAACCAGAGAATGGAGAACGCAAGTTGGATAGAGGTGGGGGAAATGCAGCAAATAACCAACGATGCGGGCTATTTCGACATTTTCATACCTCTCGGTATGATTCTCGGTTTCGCCGACGACTATCGTAAGATCCTCGTTAACGTCAAGCACGAGATGATTCTCACGAGATCGAGACACGATATCAATGCAGTGGTGCAAACTCTAATTGGGAATGCGTTTGAAGAACTCAAGATCGATCTTTTGTGAATCGAGTGGCTCATGCCCTACGTACAGTTCTCCAATGAGTATAGGATTCGACAGCTTCGTCGCATCGAAAAACCACTTACGATGTGTTTTCGATAGTGTAGTAAAAACTTCTAATCAGCTGGAAAAGCCTCGATTCGTCATACTAGGCTTTCACACAAATCGAAAGGGAGAAAGAGCAGTCAATGCTCGTCAGTTCGATCATTGCAACATAAGTAACTTAAAACTATTTCTCAATTTGCAATATTATCCTTATGGAAACATGAATTTGGACATCGCGAAGAATCAATATGCAATTCTATACGACATGTATGCCAACTTCCAATACGCATACTACGGAAAAGATTTTGAGCCGGGTGACACTTTCATTACTAATAGAGATTATTTCACCTTAAAAGTTTAATCGGTCGAGCTTCGTTTGAAATATTTATAAGAAGTAAATAAATATTGACAATGAACTATAAATAAAAAATTTGGCTTAACATGAGGTCATTATCAGCAAACCGGATAATATCGACACTAAGAGTAAGGTTAATATTAAATTTATTGGATCCCTATATAAAAAACGTCTTTTCAATTCGGACTAAATTTTTGCACAGTTTTGTGCAGACCTGATATACATGACACTTTCACTATTATCATAGATACCACCTTACAAGTTTATTCAATTGAGCCTTCAATATGAATATTTATATAAAATAAATACGAGATTACAATGAACTAATGCGAATAAAATATGGCTTAACATGAAGTCATTATCACCTTACCTGATAATAACGTTACTAAAAGTGAGGTGACGATCAAATTTATTGGATCCATGTATAATAAACGTCTTTTCAATTCATACTAAATTTTTTAACAGTTTTGGGCAGGCAATATTTGGCGTAAATGATTAATCGCATACAGAAATTGGCAACTTCTGTCGAGCACTACCAAGACCAGATAAAGGTGACACATTCATTACTATTAGAGATTATTTGACCTTAAAAGTTTAATCGGTCGAGCTTCGTTTAAATATTTATAAAAAGTATATAAATATTGACAATGAACTACTTTAAAAAAAAATTTTGCTTAACATTAGGTCATTATCAGCAAACCGGATAATATCGACACTAGAAGTAAGGTGAACATTAAATTTAATGGATCCCTGCATAATAAACGTTTTTTCAACTGCTCCTAAATGTTTGAACAATTATGTGCAGACACTATTTGGCGTGAATGATTAATCGCATACAGAAATCGGCAACTTCTGTCGAGCACTGCCAAGACCAGATGAAGGTGACACTTTTATTACTATTAGAGTTTATTTCACCTTAAAAGTTTAATCGGTCGAGCTTCGTTTGAAATATTTATAAAAAGTAAATAAATATTGACAATGAACTTCTTTAAATAACAAATTTTGCTTAACATGAGGTCATTATCAGCAAACCGGATAATATCGACACTAGAAGTAAGGTGAACATTAAATTTAATGGATCCCTGCATAATAAACGTTTTTTCAACTCATACTAAATTTTTGAACAGTTTTGTGCAGACAATATTTGGCGTGAATGATTAATCGCGTACAGAAATTGGCAACTTCTGTCCAGCACTACCAAGACTAGATAAAGATGACACATTCATTACTATTAGAGATTATTTGACCTTAAAAGTTTAATCGGTCGAGCTTCGTTTGAAATATTTATAAAAAGTATATAAATATTGACAATGAACTACTTTAAAAAAAAATTTGGCTTAACATGAGGTCATTATCAGCAAACCGGATAATATCGACACTAAAAGTAAGGTGAATATTAAATTTAATGAATCCCTGTATAACAAACGTCTTTTTAATGCAGACTAAATTTTTGTACAGTTTTGTGCAGACCAGATATACGTGACACTTTTACTATTATCATAGATTCCACCTAACAAGTTTAATCAATCGAGCCTTCATCCGAATATTTATAAAAAATAAATGCGAGATTACAATGAACTAATGTGAATCATATATGGCTTAAAATGAAGTCATTATCACCTAACCGGATAATAACGATACTAAAAGTGAGGTGACGATCAAATATATTGGACCCATGTATAATAAACGTCTTTTCAATTCATACTAAATTTTTGAACAGACAATATTTGACGTGAATGATTAATCGCATACAGAAATAAGCAACTTCTGTCGAGCACTCCCATGACCGGATAAAGGTGACACTTTCATTACTATTAGAGATTATTTCACCTTGAAAGTTTAATCAGTCGAGCCTTCCTTTGAAATACTTATAAAAATTAATAAATATTGATAATGAACTAATTTAAATAAAAAATATGGCTTAACATGAGGTAATTATCACATAACCGGATAATAATGAGACTAAAAGTGTGGTGACGAATGAATTCAATGGACCCATTTATAACAAATGCCTCTAAAATGCATGCACGATTTTGGACAGTTTTGCGCTGACAGGATTTGGTGTGAAAGATGAATCACATACAGAAATAAGGAACTTGAGTCGAGCCCTTCCGCGGCCGGATATAAGTGACATTTTGATTATTATCATAGATTCCACCTTACAGGTTTCATCAGCCGAGCCTTCATTCGGAATATTTATGCAAAATTAATATGTGATAATAATGAACGAATGGGATTAAAATACGGTATAGCAGGCAGTCATTAACTCCTAACCGGTTAATATCGACCCTAAAAATGAGGTGACGACCGAATTCAATGGACCCATGTATAACAAGCGTTATTTCAATTCATAATGAATTTTTGGACAGTTTTGTGCGGACAGTATTCGGCGCCAAAGATGTACCGCATTCAGAAACAAGCACCTTGAATAGAATAGAATACTGAATGTGGCTATAATATTTCAATTTTTAACGTTTTGAAATTTAATTAAAATTAGATTTGAATACTAAAGCTTAATTCCCCAGTTTGAGTGATATCATCTGCTTAGTAACGCCTATAAAGATCACTAAATCTATTTGGAACTGATTTCCATGTGGATTCCGCGTAGGTTCCTTGCGGATATTTTCAACCGGGAAATGTTAGAAGTTACAGATATTGGTTAATATTGCTAAAATTATACGTGACCTATTGTCTTTGGTTTATAATTAGATAAAAACCACATTTCAGTTGCTTTTGTTTCACAAATAAATGAGTAAGATTCTATAAAATCTAATTCCACACTATACTATTAGTATTTTCTGGGCTTGCATGTACTTACGCAATGCAAGAACAATTCGGCACTATTCCATTACTATTTTCTGAGCTTGCTTGTATGAACGGAACATTGTAGGCAGCAACACATAGAGAACTGTTTCTCGCGGAGTATTATTAAGTCGTTATTATCCAGTCAGAACATAATGACTTTATGTTAAGCCATATTTTATTTGAATAAGCTTATTGTCATCTGGTATTAATTTTTTATAAATATTCCTAATAGAGGCTCGTCTGCTTAAATTTGTATGGTTTCATCTATGATAATAGTAAAAGTGTCACCTTTATCCAGTCTCGGAAGGGCTGGACTGAAGTACCTTGTTTTTGTATTTGATTTATCTTTCTCGCGGCGGACTGTCCTTACAAAACTGTCAACGACTTTCTTAGTAATTGAAAAGACGTTTCTTCGACATGACTCCATTGAATTTTACCGACTCCTCACGTTTCATGTCGATATTATCCGGTCAGAAGATATTAACTTTATGTTAAGCCATATTTTATTAGAATTAGTTCATTGTCATCTAGTATTAATTATTTATTAATATTCCTATTAAAGGCTCGACTGCTTAAATTGGTATGGTTTAATCTATGATAATAATAAAAGTGTCACCTTTATCCGGTCTCGGAAGGGCTTGACTGAAGTACCTTGTTTTTGTATTTGATTTATCTTTCTCGCGGAGTACTGTCTGTACAAAACTGTCAAAGACTTTTGTAGTAACTGAACCCACGTTTCTCAGAGAAGCCTCCATTGAATTTTACCGACACCTCACGTTTGGTGTCGATATTATCCGGTCAGGAAATAATGACTTTATGTTAAGCCATATTTTATTCGAATTAGTTTATTGTGATCTGGTATTAATTTTTTATAACTATTCCTAATGGAAGCTCGTCTGCTTAAACTTGAAAGGTAAAATCTATGATAAAAATATAATTGTCATCTTTATCCGGTGTTGGAAGGGCTTGACTGAAGTAGCTGGTTTTTGTATGTGATTGATCTTTCTCGCGGAGTACTGTACGACAAAACTGTCTAAGACTTTTGTAACTGAATGGACGTTTCTTACAATCATGCCACCATTGAATTTTACCGACACCATACGTTTGGTGTCGATATTATCCGGTCAGGAGTTAATGACTTTATGTTAAGCCATATTTTATTCGAATTAGTTCATTGCCATCTGGTATTAATTTTTATAACTATTCCTAATAAAGGCTCGGCTGCTTAAACTTAAAAGGTATAATCTATGATAAAAATATAATTGTTAACTTTATCCGGTGTTGGAAGAGCTTGACTGAAGTAGCTGGTTTTTGTATGTGGTTTATCTTTCTCGCGGAGTACTGTCTGTACAAAACTGTCAAAGACTTTTGTAGTAACTGAACCCACGTTTCTCAGACAAGCCTCCATTGAATTTTACCGACACCTCACGTTTGGTGTCGATATTATCCGGTCAGGAAATAATGACTTTATGTTAAGCCATATTTTATTTGAATGAGCTTATTGTCATCTGGTATTAATTTTTTATAAATGTTCCTAATAGAGGCTCGTCTGCTTAAATTTGTATGGTTTAATCTATGATAATAATAAAAGTGTCACCTTTATCCAGTCTCGGAAGGGCTGGACTGAAGTAGCTGGTTTTTGTATGTGATTGATCTTTCTCGCGGAGTACTGTCCATACAAAACTGTCAAAGACTTTTATAACTGAACAAACGTTTCTTACACATGCCACCATTGAATTTTACCGACACTATACGTTTGGTGTCGATATTATCCGGTCAGGAGTTAATGACTTTATATTAAGCCATATTTTATTCGAATTAGTTCATTGTCATCTAGTATTAATTTTTTATAACTATTCCTAATAAAGGCTCGGCTGCTTAAACTTAAAAGGTATAATCTATGATAAAAATATAATTGTTAACTTTATCCGGTGTTGGAAGAGCTTGACTGAAGTAGCTGGTTTTTGTATGTGGTTTATCTTTCTCGCGGAGTACTGTCTGTACAAAACTGTCAAAGACTTTTGTAG